>JASANE010023558.1:0-10303 GCA_030248225.1 Trileptium ribeirensis
ATGGTGTTAGGAAGTTGCGCCATGCAGCTGCGTCACCGGTTATTACACTATAACCTGCTGCAAGACAGTCGACAACAAATCAACATTTTCTGGGGTAGTTATGTGTAGAAGTCGTTATTCTATTGCGGAACAATGAATTAATCTACCACTATAACGTGTTGCAAGGCTACGAATGTTTACAGGCAAAATGCGGTAATACAAAAGCGCACCACTGTTTTCGTTGCGAAATCGGTGCCGTGCTGTAAATTATGCCATTGTCACAAATGGTCTGCAATAATTTAGTACACCATGTACCATTGGGATTTGTCGATTGTGCATTCGTAATCGTTGGTGTTGTGGTTATTGTTGTGGCTGCAGTTGTTGAATCAATGTACCACTATAACCTGCTGCAAGACAGTCGACAACAAATCAACATTTTCTGGGGTAGTTATGTGTAGAAGTCGTTATTCTATTGCGGAACAATGAATTAATCTACCACTATAACGTGTTGCAAGGCAGTCGACGAGAAATCAACATTTACTGAAGTAGTTCTGTGTAGAAGTCGTTAATGCGAAGCTAAATCGATCATGCTTGAGTAAGGTTCCGCTAGATAATAAAATCCATCTTAATATCCGACGTTGATTCATTTTGACTGCAAGATAAGTAAATTCAGTAATGTTATTCATCAAAGTATGAATATTAATAACGGAATACTTGCATTTCAAGTGACGCTGATAGTGGCATCGTAACGACACGTTTCATTTGAGCGCAACTAACGATTGAGACCACTTTGGAAACGTCATTTTGTTTGAACTTTGGTTTAGCTTAGCATATAAATGATGCTAGTATTTTCTTTAGTATGTCTGCTTGAAATATATTCGTCATATTGCTTACTTCTCAGGACAACAGTAATGTTGTCCTTTTTAATCATATAATGTTACAACCCTCATCTTGGCTAGAGCTAACTTGTATTAACCATTCTTAGTCTGACAAATACTAAAACTCAATGCAAATTATATATACATATTTATATTTTTCATCTATATGTCCTGGTTCGTTTCCTAAGTGTGGGCCAAGAGTTAAAGCCCGTTTTATAGTGTATATTCATGAAGTTCATTGCATTGCCTGTTTTTTAGACACTATGGCTCTATATAACAATCAATCGTGTACTGTCGTGGCCAAAAATCAAGACAACAATAATCATCTCCGGGTTGTCAGCTACCCGTTACCTCCGTTCATGACAAACTGTTTCCAGCTATTTCCATGCAACCGGTGCCATTTTCCCGGTTTTGACGTTTTGTTAATATGGCGCATGTTAGCTACCGCAGGTTTTAGTGTCGATTTCGTAAGATCGGAAACTTTTAATGACGCCGTGAAGATGTTGGAGCAAGGTGAAGCCCACATTTTTGGTAGGTTTATTATTTCAACGTTGAGATTTTAATTTATCTAGGCGCACCAATTAAGTAAGCTTTAGGTTAATAACAAAGATACTGAGTACGTAATACTTTACAGAGCATTTACCTTAGTACACAGCCAATAACATCTTTTTATATAGTTGAAAACGCAATTCAGGCGACTGTTCTTATGGATTTAGTCCATTCTAGGTGCGTATACATGGGCTATTCTTGCATCAGATCAGTTCACAATCGTACAATCGATGGCCGTACATAAATCAATATTTTCTATTACGGATAGTACCAGCGGTTTTGCGATATATACGCGCAGAAATTGTTCGCGTTCAATATTTTACGACATGGATCACCTTTTACTGACCGCTGTCACTCTCTAAAACGCAATTTCAGACGAGTTTTTGGCCGCTTAGTGTTATACGCCCATAGACCACGAACACAACATTGTGATTTAGCATGTTATTCAATGAACGCGGGCAATCGTCCGAAATGGAGAAATATACGCGAAAAAATTGCACATATACAGTGCAGAGCCTGTGCTTGTTTTAGCTGAATGCCGAGGACCGACGTCTCAAACATGGACACACTTTTTTACTCCTTCCCAGTCATGAATTTGATAAAATAGCAATCATCGCGTTGACTCCTAAATTGAACTCATGTGTACTAGGAGGAGATTTTAAGAACATTACAAAAACATAGAATTTCATAAATATGTGATAAAATCTCAGAGAACTAGTGTCAAAATCTGGGATGCTACGAAAATTTTACTTTACTTTTTTTGTATAAATGTGCTGAACTGATGGTGCAAATGGCTCGGATGTAACTGTTTTGTATAGAAAAAGAGGTATTGCATGAAGATTTTTCGAAAATAATGTAACATGCCAGCTTATGAGCGTTTAGCGGTATAAACCGGCGTCAGATTACGATTCTACTGGAGATGGTTCTAAAAATCAATAATTAGTTCAAAACTCTAATTCAATCTTGAATTTTTACATTTCTCTATGCTGCAACTTGGATGGCTAAACTATCGCATTTTATGAAATGTTTTGCTGATTATGTATGTTTATCGAGCATACATATGCGAGCTCCGAAGTCCAATGGGGCATAGCGGTTGCAACGGAGGAGCTCGTCACCAAGGTGATCAGGGTGTCGGCGAGGTGGCGGGAGGTCGTCAGTAGTGGAACAAATTTTTCAGCTCTTTTGAAAGTCAAATTTTCAAATTTTTTAGGCACTCGGTTTACCAATTTTTTCCTATCTTTTGCAAATTTTCCACCATTTTTTACCAACTTCACAAAATTTATGCTCATCTTTGCTTGGTTATTATCTATATTTGACAAAATTCACCGCGCTGCTTGTCGCGGAGCGGGGGCGGAGGATGCGGTGCTGAGGGTTGGGAAGGGGTTCGACCCTCATGGGATATAATTCCCCTGTCTTTTCATGACCATGTACGGCATACGGAGCTTATTTGGTAAACTGCTGTGAACGGAGCCGGTAGCATGGGTTAGGAATATAGATTACGCGTGACTTCTGACATCTAATTTATATATCTTGTGCCAAAACATAGTCCCTATACAGGAAGCCAAAATTTCGTCCGGACACCGATCTCTGCACAGTGCTTCTAGTATATAATCAAACTACATGCAGACAGACTATTGGCTTAATCGGGTTCCCCGACACTAACCCACTGAAAACGAAAGCATTAAATCTCCGAGCTAGACTATAGATCACCAAACAATCGTATTCAGTGTTCAGAAAAACCTATATACCATTCTAGATGCCCTATGCACAATTACAGTTTATAACCAAGCAAATTAAACTAGATTATACTCTACAAAACAGGTTCATCCGCCTTAAGCGTATAGCAGACCTCTAAAAATCATGAAAAATTGCTGAAAAACCTATATACGCCATTCTCGATGCCCTATGCACAATTCATAACCAAACAAATGAAGTAAGACTATATTCTGCAAATCTGGTTCATTGGCCCTAAGCACATTGAAAACCTCTGAAAAATCATAAAATTTTCACGCCGGACTGTAGAGCGTACTGAAAAATTCGATACATAGACTATCCTTGAAGTCCTGAACATAATACATAATCATACAAATGAAGACAGACTACCGTTTTGGACATCGGGTTCATGGACCGTAAAACAATTAAAACTCCATAAATGGTGTGACATAGTCACGCTAAACTCTAGATAGCAAAACCATGGGATACTACGTCCCTTATAACAAAATATTGCTGTAATGTGAAACATATAATAACATGCCAAAATTTTGAAAAATCGTTACTTCTGGCAAGGGTACGACGAACTATATTCAGGCTCACATCTGCCTTGGAAGTAGTTCCACCTAGAAGCCTCGCCCTGCAAAATAGTAGATTTCGATTAACTAATTATGTTTCCTGGGTTATTGATACGAAGCCTGTGTTGCGAGATATGGGCTAATGCCAGATTTAGCAAAGAACTCTTAAAAACAATTTTTGGCCATTTTGACCTGGAAGATGGTATCTTCGCAACTATTACCGTTCAACTAAAGAACGCATCGTCATCACTTTTCTGTAGAACAAAAAATTTTCGAAATTCGTTCATCTGAAAATATGTAATCTATAACGCCGACAGATGGGCAAGGAATTTCACGATGTCACCCCCATAGCGCTTTAAGTGGAATTACTGCTCGCTTACTTGCTTTCTTTCAGTGATTAGTATCTAAAACTTGGGACCAGTTAAATCGATGCACAACTGCGAAGCTAAAGAGAAACTGGGTAAAGAAATAGCAAAGGCGTGTTATATTTTAATTATCTGATGCTTAAAAGTTAATTTTTTTGTTGTCCACCAAAATCCAGTAACTCTATTTGGGTTCCATTGAGAAGTTAGCCTATTTTGATGTTCTTTGGCTAGTTCAATTGGCTCATAGCACTGCTTTGTTTCATTTAGAGATGTTTAAATGTTTTCCCCACTGCTTTATAGTTGCCGTATGTAAACTATTCACTTCATCACAGACATTGTTTTACGGGTACTGGTTTCCTTGATGTGCCAACTCAAGTGGTAAATGAATCCTCTGAGTGCGGAATCTAGTCAATATATTTATGAATATTTTGCTTTTACCGTTTTGCACAGGATTTCTTGACGACATCCGTAGAGCAAATCAATTCTATTCGTTCAGCTTTTACGATTACACCAACGTGATGAACACCGATCACGCAATTTTTATAATACATCAACCACGTCGAATTAGTATTTTCGATGGGCTACAAATGTTTTCGGCGTTTTCAACCGATGTTTGGATTGGCATTATTGTGTCTTGGACATTCGTTGTCAACTATGAGACTATAACCGCTGTAAGAAATTATTTAGCTGTGCATTTATCGTAAATTTAGGTTTAATTTTTCATAATTTGTTTTAAATTGTCAAGTTTTGAGACAGGAAACTGCTTTGTATGCCTAGAACGTAACGTCTGTTTTAGTTTCTTATCCTGTGCTACTAAATCATCAAAAATAACACATTATTGTCACAGCCGTCAGGCTGTGACATTGATTTCACCTTCTGTCAGAGTGTGCATTAAAGCTTTAATTGCACTGCACTGCACGTATCTTTTATAGTCATAAAAGCGTTTTCAGATCCGACCGCGGGGGCCCGGAAGCAGGGAAAAAAGGGAAGGCAGAAAAGGCCTGGGATTTGTGGACCAAAATAGAGATAAAAAATATTGGGGACCTAGAAAATAGAAGACACCGGAAATTATATTATAAACTCCAACATGACGGAATCTATCTCGCTATTTCTTATAGAGAGAACATAAACAAAAACAGAAAAGATAACATTTTAAAGTGCCCGAAAAACAAGACTTAACGACGGTAGGGTTATATTTTAAATAATATAATTAGGCCAGGCCGGGAAATAGAATTTTTGTCATCGATCTATCACGACACAAGACCACTTGGGGTAAGTACCAAGAAGTTTTTATTGTTTACCGCTTTCGCTTTCTTTCACGAGTTTCACTTCGTTTTACTGGCTTTCAATAATAATAATATAACCTTAACATTTTACCGTTTTCTAATAGATAATATTAACTTAATAGATTATAATAGATAATTACTAATTATTAGTTTAATAATAATAATTTGGTTTCTTCTCTATCTATCAGCCACAGTGTTGACCTCCATGACTGAGCCTAAAGCTCCAAGTCCTCTGGAGAGCTACTCGCTGTTAGAGAAGAAGCCTCCTGATCTAGCCGTCAACGAATGGAATCGCCTTAATGGACAACGGAACACGACTACGGATAAGAAAACTGTAAATGGATCTGCTTCTGGAAAACGGCAACGACGGAAACATGGAAAACGGGAATCGACTATGGGTATGGATAGCCTACGACCACGAGGAGAGACTATGGATAAACCGATCATAGAATCTGAGCCAACCCATAATGGAGATGGATATCTACAAAGGTCACGAGTTTCGATTATGGATCATCAAGATGAATCTGAAAATAGAGGAAAGCGGCCCGGTAAGTCCAATATAAAACGGCAAACAACAGTTAGGAGAATAAATTACAACACACCAAATTTCAGCCAAGAAACTGCGCAGTCCTCGTCAGATTATAGTACGTCGGACGATGAGACATCGCTCTATTCGGGTGTGCCTCAATCGGCTGGTGATGTGGCGTGTGACTCCAGTGCTGGTTGGCAAATAAAGCAGTCTAGGAAACGGAAAACAAACACACCAGATAAACAAACAGCAAAACATGCCAAAAACACACCTAGCAACAGTGCACCTAATAGCTATAAATCAAAACCATTAGCAGTTAAAATAAAAACTAAAACTGCCGGTAGACACTATCGTGGACGCGAATTCGTTAGATGGAATACTATCACGATCGGACGTGAGCTCAAAGCGATAATGCCACATCTGCAGGTGCACGGAATAAAGAGTCTTGGCAATGGTGAATACGAGGTCCAACCGGCACGACATATCGATTCCAGAGATATAATAGCTGTAAGAAATAATTTACCAGAATACCTAACGGAGCATCTAGTAATACTGTGTCCAGATAAGTTTATACCACCTAAACCTAAAATACATACCGTAATAGCTCGTAATGTAGACATAGACATTAGTGATAATGAAATAACTGAAGAACTACATCAAAACAGTATTAATAGCGTAACTAGCATAAGACGCTTCAAAAAACACACAGACAAAGGCGAACAAAAATTACCTTTAGTTGAAATCAAACTATCAAACAGTAGAGAAGCCCAACAAATGCTAAACTACGGAGTCAGATTAGGCTATAATAAAATCAGATGTGAACAACCTAAAAATCTGGGAGTAGAGCCTACAAGATGCTACCGTTGTCAGCAGTATGGTCACATGGCCAGGGCATGCAAGAATAGCGCGTGCTGTGTGATCTGCAGCAGCGAAAGCTGCCCTGCAGCCACTGACAGAAACACACGCTGCACCGCTACTGCCCGCTGTGTCAACTGCCACATGGAGCATCCGAGCCTATCGAAAAAATGTCCAAAATACAGAGAACTCGAAAAACAATTAGTAAATAAAGCTAAAAATACACCACCTACAGAACAGCAAAAACAAATCGCTAAAGAACAAAATACTTATGCCACTGTAGCCAAATTAAAAGAATCTCAACAGTATTCATACGATATATTAGTTAAACAAATCATCCACTTCGTATATGACGTTGTGACCAAAGCAGCTAAAGAAATTTATGACAACGGAAATCAAGCTGATATCACCGACATCGCTGTGAATGCTGCTCGATATAACTTCCGGACGGAAATATCTGGTGAAGCTCTGCGATGCAGTCACGACATCACGAGTGATAGCGCGCTTATGAAAATGATAGAAGAACACATCACAAAAGGAATACGACCACAACAGATTAGGGTAAGCAATGCCAATGATGGCTAAATTTATTTTTGCCTTATCCAACATTTTGGCTCTGAAATCCAACTGTCAGAGCCTAAAATTATTTACTGAACAACAGGCAGTCGATTGCATGTTTTTAAACGAAACCAAGTTAGCACCAACACAAAAGCTAATATTTCCTAGCAACTATGAAATAATACGTAAGGACAGAAACGCTAGAGGAGGAGGTGTAGCTTTAATTATCAAGAAATCTTACAAAGCCATACCAATACAATTACCAATCACAAACAGTGCTACAGAGGCTGTTGCATGCAGTCTTACTTGTGAAAACCAAACTTTATGTCTTCTATGTATGTACCACCCACCTACCCATAATGAAATAGATACAACTGTAATAGATTATTGTGTCAATTCTTATAACAGCGTCATAATTTGTGGAGATTTAAACGCCAAACACTGGCTATGGGATGACCGATGCCCAAGATCGAACAGCCGTGGAGATGAACTGGCGGAATATCTTAACGATCATAATTTAATAATAATAAATGATAGATTTCTACCTACACGATATAGCATGCAAAGCTCATCAGTAATAGATTTAATAATTGTAACCAGTAACCTAGCAACATATATAAACACACCCGAAGTAATAAGTCCTATAGGATCTTCCGACCATGAAACACTCATAGCTAAACTTACTAAGGCAGTAGACAATATGCCTATTGTCAAAAATACTATTTTTAACTACAAAAGAGCTGACTGGTTAATGTACCAGGCTATAATAAGTAAATTTCTACCCCGACAAAAGTTAGCACATCTACTACAGCTAAATAATAGTAATGAATGGCCAGAATTAATAGATAAACGTGCAAAATTACTAGAGTTAATAATTAATCTTGCTAAAAACAAAACAATACCAAAAATAAATCCCAAGAAAAACAAATTTCAAATCAGTAACTACTTAAGAACCCTGATTCGTGAAAGAAAACGAATAAGGAGGATGTTACAACAAAATCACAGCCCATTCCTTCGCCAAAGAAGGAACCAAATAAATAGGGAAATCAAACATAGGCTTCGCGAAGAAAAATCAGCGGCGTGGCAACGCTTTACTGAATCAATTGACCCTAAAACTAGCACATCTTCAGCATGGAGAAAGTTAAAAACAATAACTAAAGCACAACAAGAACAAAATGTAACTACAGTTTTAAAAAGACCAGGAACTAATGCAGAATACCTTAGAACTGATGTTGAAATAGCTACAGAATTTAGAAACTTTTTAGAAGGCATATTCAAGCCGCAAAACTCTCAATACTTCGATCAAAACATTAACAATCAAATTAACAGCTGGTATATTGCAGAAAAACATAATATACTTGGGCCAGCTACCGCCTTACCAACAAATACAGATAATATTAGCATGCTTGAACTAACATCGGCTATCAAACATACAAAAAATAAAGCACCAGGACATGATGGTATCAAAATTAACTTAATTAAAAAGGCACCAACAATTTTCTTAACTATTTTATTAGATCTTTATCAAATATGCTATAACATTGGATACCATCCTACTACTTGGAAACTGGGAAGCATAGTAATGATACCAAAAGCTGGCAAAAATCCATATGATGTCAGCTCATACAGACCAATAACTCTTTTACCAATACTTGGCAAAATATTAGAAAGAATAATTAATGTGAGAATTCGTAATAGATTAGAAAATACTAACGTATTAAATAAGGTGCAGAACGGCAGCAGAAGATTCCGGTCAACTAATGATCACCTGTTGCGCTTGTCTTACGACGCGGTCAAAGCAAGAATCACTAAGAGCCATTGCCTTGCGGTATTTGCGGACATGGAAAAGGCTTACGATACGGTATGGCATGAAGGTATGTTACTTAAAATTTACACGCAATATAGAAATGCACTATACGGCTGCGAACTTAAATGGATACACAGCTTCCTAACTAATCGAGAATGCTGTGTAACTGTCAACAGTGCATGCTTAGAACCCTTCACACCTAAAGCTGGAGTACCTCAGGGAGGGGTCATTAGCCCACTTCTTTACATAATGTTTACCAATGATGCGCCATTAACAGACACATCTACAATTAGATGCAGCCAGTTTGTAGATGACATAGCAATATGGGCGTACCATTGGAGCCCAGTTGCAGCCAAAAGATTCCTTCAGCAGCGTATAGACAAACTGGCAGAATATTGCTCCAAATGGCGCATAAAAATAAACCCCCAGAAAACTAAACTTATATATTTTAGCGCTCGTAAACTACACCGAACCACTATTAAGGGAGTACCAATACACATAAAAATCCTTAACAATAACGTTGGATTAACGGCACAAGCCAAATTCTTAGGCGTCACCTTTGACTGTGGAGCCACATTTGTACACCATATAAATGATATTAAGAAAAGAGCGACCCTCAGGTTAAACATTTTAAAAAGCCTGAAAGGCACAAATTGGGGATGCTCGTCAGACACAATAATACAGTTTTACAAACAATTTATAAGACCTATATTAGATTACGGATCAGTTGCCTTTTGTGGAATGGCGACAACACATCAAAACAAATTACAATGTGTTCAAAATACAGCTATGCGCATAGCTCTAAATATGCCATATTATACACCCAATGACTGGGTGAATCAAACAATACCAATTGAAACCTTGTCTCAAGATAAAAGCGTTTAAACACAATATATATTAATAATGCAGTTACAAATTATATTGAATGTGTGTAAACCAAAATTAGAAATTCACAAAAGAAACAAACAACCATAGACGACTATGTTAAACAATCTTACAATTCGTAAATATAGAATAATTACAACCAATCACCAATTAAGCCTATACCAAATTGAAAACAACCAAAAAAAAATATCAATGACAATTCCAATCATTACAGAAAAATAAATGACTTACGGCCATGGCAGCTAGCCAAGCGTTTGGACTTAGCAAGTGCCTAAATGTGCGAAATAACTGCAAATAGCGGTTAAAGCACATAACAATTTAATT
>JASANE010023559.1:0-20953 GCA_030248225.1 Trileptium ribeirensis
ATTGATATCGAGTTTGCACTTATTTTATATAAACTTTATATATATATATATAAAGGGCGGCCTGACCGACCACATATATATATGGGATCGTGGTTAGATAGCGGCTTACGTAAGCAAAGAGGAGAACGGGCATTAAAGAAGGGTTCTGTTCCCTCGGCGGTGGCCAGAGTGCCAAATTAAGCCCGGATTCGGACTCAGTATGTCCGTCCGGTTAAAATGATATGTAACAGGACCGTATTCGGTCGGCAGGGGGAAAATGAGCTCTTGGGGGAGGGTCCATGCCAAATTTTTCCCATGGTAGGGTGTCTTAAACGGCTCCCGGGGTTTCGGGGTACACTTTTCTGGGGTGTTCTGTGTATATTTGGGTTAGTCTCGACAGGAGGGATTCAATGAGGGGTTACACTCCGGTCATGGCGTTATTTCATGTTTTCCCATGGGAGAGGGTACCTAAACGTTGGCGCAGGGGACCGGAGAAAGCCTCGGATAAGGGGATTACGATATCCTATATATATAGTTAGGTTTAATATTCGGTAAGTTATTTAATTAATTGTATTTTATTGGCTTACGTACATAGTCATTTGTTCCTAAGTCCGTGGATCCGGGTAGGATCCCTACAAAACCGGTCTCATTAGAAAGACCGTAAAATTTCCTATAAGAAATGTTGAGTAAGAAATTTTCGAATTCCCAACGGTTCCGGAGTTATGGACCGGAGCCGATATTTTGGATACCAAATTTTCTAAATCTTCCAAATTTTATTTCTTATCTCGACCAGCGAAAATGAACGCTGGTATTTAACATTTCATAAAGCCTTACAAGTTACCAGTGTAGTAGTACATTTCGAACCCTGGGAATTTTAATATTTCAGGGTTTCTCTTATAATATTCAGGAAATCTTCTCAATTGCTGTTCGCTTTCGGGCGAACAGCCATATTTTTGTGGTCCTCATTCGTGAGGACGGTCGTGACGGGCATCCATCACGACCAATCTTTCCAACTAAAAATCAGAGTGAATTTTGTGGTCCTACCACGCGGGTAGGGCTATTCCTACTTACATATCTATATACAGCGGGTTCAACGGGGGAATCGTATATATAAGTTTTGAAGAAAACGTTACGGTTCCGGTTTACGTAAATTTCGCTTCCGCTTATTCCCTGTAGTGGAGCCACTATGGCAATAAATTAAGTTGGCGCAATTTGTACTTTGTCACCCCAACAATGTACCCGATTGAATCTTCCAGCTGACACCAGGATAGGGAAAAGCGGTTTTGTCTCCTCGGCCTGTGTGCAGATGACGGAGCCAACTTCCCTGGGGACCTCAAAGGTAGTGTCATGTCGGCAACGTGTGCATCCGAACGCGTCCCATGAAGTGCTCCTGCGGCTTGCTAACCTCCGTAGCTTCCTATGTCTGGCGGAGGCATATGACCCGGAATGAGAACGTCAGGTCTGCCCATGAGGTTACGATCGCTAGTGTCGTCGGCACACGTTTGGAAGTGCGTGATGCAGCAGTGTCACGTCGATATTACATTGTATAAATCACAAACAAAGTAGGCTAACCAGTTAATATAACTTAAAGTAAATAATATACTCTATTTTCCTAAGTAAAACCAAAATTGTTATTACGTCTACGCGGAAAACTGAACAAATCTTTCATCTTTTCTATGCTTTTTGGGGTTGTTCAATTTACAGGGTTAACTTTACTATATTTTCGAAGGCAGTGTCTGCGGGAATACCCCATAAAATATACAGTTTTTTTATTGCAATCAAACTGTGATTCAAGAAAAAATTTATGCTACATGCATACAGCTGAAGCAAATTCATGAACAACATTTTTATATTTTACACATTGGTGCAAGTGAACATGCAGCTGCAAATTGATGAAAATTGCTACAATTCTCTAATTGTTAAAATTTGCTTTAAAACGTCATCATTGAAAAACCGATACGATTTCGTTTCGAAATGTTCCAGCAATACTTATCTCGCAGAATCGTGTTACGGTTGACCAAGATGATTAGCACTGCACGCTATTTTAGGAATTGCGTACATTATTGCTATAGCAAAAGCTTTCGATACCGTTTTACATCAAAACCGCGTGAGCTGCCAACTATAAAAATTACAAACAATTTATTTGAGTGGATCAAATTTCGCAAAGACTCTTCAAAATGAAGGTTAAAACAAGTTTTTAGCTAATTTTCGCTCAGGTGCACCACAAGGCAGTATCGATGGTTCATGCAAAAAGGTCTTGTTATTGTTGATTTTGATAACATTAATTGCAAAATATTTGCAGACTATGTAAAAATGCATATTAACATAACAAGCGAAACATTTTAGAGCCAGAGAGTACAGAACATAATGGAAAAATAGCATAAATTAAAGCAACTAAAAATCACGCGTATAGAAATCCTTTAAAAGAGTTCAACCTACATGGTTTGATCACACCAGTTGAATTTAAAGTAAAAAACCAGGTGTAACAATTTGTCTGGGGCTGAAATTCACGGCAGATTATCTAAATACAACAATTGGTGCCCACCATTTTGTATTATGGTACTAAAATATTTCTAAATATATCACATTCGCGCTTCGCTTAATCCTTTGAAATATGTGTATATTTACTTTTTAGGTACAGTATTCAGATTTGTTGAAAACAAGTGTATTTCTAACAAATACAAAACGTATATAATTTATTTTTCCTAGCTATACATATTCCATACAGAGAAAACGAGAACAAAATAGCAAGTTAGGGCTTTCTTAAAAAAACTATTGTTGACAAAATGTCCTCACAGTTAATATTATATCACGCAATATGTTCTTTAAACTGCTGTTTTTAATTACTGTTTTATGTAATCCAAGCTTTCTTCGACGCAACTGAGAAATCGTTTTGCCTACTCTAGATAGAGTTTGAACATCTGAAACATTCCTGATGTGCAAAGACATTTTCGATGCAGTACACGCAATACATAACCAAACCAATGAAAAGTGAAATCGTCGAGTATAAAATGTTTAAAAACACTAAAAATTATAATAGTCAAGTTGGGTTCTACATAACAAAACATTCGTGTTAAGTGTGCTTTATAACATAATATACGCTCGTTGTATAATAAAGTACCCAATGTTACACGCCTAATTATTAATAGTATTACACACCACAGCGCCACTCGGGGGTTATCCACGAAATAATGTTGTTTAGCAAAGTTTTAGATATCGACAAACTGAGCAGTGATCTACGTTCGTCAATGCGAAGCCTGTTTCGCTATCGGCTATGAAACACTGGTACCCGTATGGCCAGATTTGGCAAAAACCCTTAAAAGATCAATTTCACCTGGAGGATGAGGTCCGAGTACTTAGCGTTAAGCTAAGGAAAAATAGTCATCACTTTTGGTTTAGAACAAAAATTTTGTTAAAGCCATCTAATCGAAGATGAGTTATACCCATAAACAAAAAGGAATTTTTCATGATGTAGCACTACGCACCTTCAGTAAAAACACTCCGCTCGCTCCAGTTCAATAACTTTTGTCTGTAACCGATTTACAACAGCCAGCTAAAGAATGTGTTTTAGAAAAATCTCGCTGTGATTCTTTGAAAATCAAAACGCCCAGCTGAATTCTTAAAATTTGGAAGATACATTAGACACAAACTTTATATGATTACTTTAGTCTCGTGGCATCCGTGAAACAATCTAACCATTACTTACTGTTACATTCCAACGATACTATAAATGATTCCAACTTAAATCCAAAGACACATGCGAATGGCTTCAACTTAAATACATACCTTGTTTTCCGGTGCCAAAATATGCTCCAAGAACTATCAAATCAGCCGAGTCAGCCATTGTTCCTTCTTTTAAATAATCTTTTTTAACCTTTAACCAATGTCTTTTCCCAGGTTCGTATATGCTCTATAATACAACAAATTATAACAATCTCACACTGGAGAATATTGTACTAACTTAGCCTTGTCATTATGAAATAATACAAAAACGTCATTATAGCTAAGTTCTGCCACCAAGTTGTTACTTCTGGTCCGCGTGTTATCTAATAGTTACTTTTGAAATGTGAAGTCTGTGTAGGTACAAGCAGGATGGGCAGATATTTGGTTTACCATTCCAAGAATCCGGGTAAAGATGTATATAAAAATATTTGATAACCGGTTACATCCATATCCTGAAACTTCACACTTTTATTTATTCTTTAAGACTGCATACCAGATTTTGCCATTCGCTATTATAGCCTTTTTAAATATTAGTTTCTAAGTTTTTCGGGTACAAACAAGCTATGTTCCGTTGATTATACTATTTTGTTTGTACAATATTTTAAACAAAATTAGCCTAAAATTAGTTCACAACAGCTATTTGCTTCCCCGCCAGAATTTTAACCACGACAAAAGGCAATTATTATATTGAGTAGACAAACAGGTTTGCAGCAGCAGTAAAAGACAGAATTGAATGCTGCAAAACACTCACAAAACATTCGTTAATGCACGAGTAAACCTTAGGTGAGTATATCGTGGCTGTTCTTTCGCCAAAATCACAAACTGGATCGTTCAAAATTCGAGCTCAGAATTCTGCCCTCACAGCTAGTGTTGGCCTCGCCGCAGAATCAGAATTTTACATGGGGTAGATGTTTTGAGCTGAACCCATCTATAACCTGGAAATACTGGAGGGATTTCTCCCCGCGTGCCTGAGGCAAAACGGTAACCCCAGGTTACTTTTTTATCGTTGTTTTTGTTTTTGTCCGAGGCGCCCGATTTGGTCAAGAAAAAATGGTTGAAAATCGTGTCAGAAACACTGCCAAAACTGTTTATTTGAGAGAAAAATGTATTTTGAATCAAATTTTGACAAAATTGTGACATTTCAGGACGGAATTTTAGTACAAACTTTATGAACTTTGGTAGTGTTTTCACGTAGTGGAAACTTTTGAGCACGAAAAAGTTTTGCATTCAAGATATAAAAATTTTTGAAAGTAGTGATTGATTATCCTGATCTTGTTCCCCAATCTTTCACTTAACATAACCTTCATCTTCACATAACCAGTAATTGATGTGTATGGTAATGTTTACAGCAACCTGCAACAGAAAATATAACATGGGTCGCGCGCTTGAGTGATATTTTACTTTCTTAAAACTTCTATAATATTTCCTATAATGTTCCCCAAGCACAACACTTCACAGTCAAAACGAACTGTTATATATGTTGTTACTTCATGGATCAATATGTGTCATAGACTCCAGAAGTACATAATTTCCAATTTGCGTGATCGAAATTAATGCACCGTCAAAACATGGTTTAATCTTATCTTATAATGTAATTGAGGTATGTGTGTCTGTGTGTGTCCCAAGTTTTGGATTTGTCACATATTTTTGATCATAACTTTTGAAACTGTTTATGGATTTTTATGCGGTTGTTTGTTGGGTAGGAAATCGATATGGGAATGCAGGGACAATATTTTTGGGCATCCCTTATGTTTTTTTCACAACCCACCGCCCTTGAAATAAAAAAATAGTGTCATTTTATACGTTTTAATGGTGTAACTTTTCAACTGCTTCATGGATTTTGACGAAATTTTTTTGTTTCATTTCTTTAAGACGTCCCGAAAGTATCGACGAACTTTTGCAAAGGGGATGTAGACCCCCTTTATCTTATAATATAATTGCCGTATGTCTGTCTGTGTGTGTCCCAAGTTTTGGATTTGCCACATATTTTTGATCATAACTTTTGAAACTGTTTATGGATTTTTGTGCGGTTTTTTGTTGGGTAGGAAATCGATATGGGAATGCAGGGACAATATTTTTTGGCGGCCCTTATGTTTTTTCACAACCCACCTGCCTTGAAATAAAAAAATAGTGTCATTTTATTGGTTTTCATGATGTAACTTTTCAACTGTTTCATGGATTTTGACGAACTTTTTTTGTATCATTTCTTTAAGACGTGCCGAAAGTATCGACGAACTTTTGCAATGAGGATGTACCCCCTAATTGGGGGACCCCCTTTTAAACTATCTTATAATGTAATTGAAGTATGTTTGTCTGTGTGTCCCAAGTTTTGGGTTTGTCACATATTTTTGACCATGACCTTTGAAACCGTTTATGGATTTTTATGCGGTTGTTTGTTGGGTAGGAAATCGATATGGGAATGCAGGGACAATATTTTTGGGCATCCCTTATGTTTTTTCACAACCCACCGCCCTTGAAATAAAAAAATAGTGTCATTTTATACGTTTTAATGGTGTAACTTTTCAACTGCTTCATGGAATTTGACGAACTTTTTTTGTTTCATTTCTTTAAGACGTGCCGAAAGTATCGACGAACTTTTGCAATGAGGATGTACCCCCTAATTGGGGGACCCCCTTTTAAACTGCTAATGCGTAAAACAGGCTAACAACAGTAACATGATCGATTTTGTTTCAAAACCCACAAATTAGAAATTAAGACACGGAGACATTGTGTAAGAGGAGCGAATTCTCAGATTTCAGGCATTTAAGGTTGAATGGGATCGATAGTAATGCGTCGTTCACTTTTATTTGTGTGCAGCAACTGCACACCATAGCCAGATGGTCACAACAATTGCACGCACCTTGACTTGAGTGCAATGGAAATGCCAGATACATCCTTCGTGCAATGGTTATAACCTCCGCTCCCATAAGTGTAAAAACATAACCATTGCACGTGCTTATGCATTTGCAATCTCCATTTCAATCACGTTGTGCATTTGACGACACTATAGCATTGGCGCGGGCAATAAAATCAGCGGTTGCACTGCAGCGTGCAATGGTTAGCATTATCGCTTCGGTAATGAGTATTAAATTTACACGCTATAGCGCAATGGTTTGCAATACTGCAAGTGGTAGTGCAATGGTTTTCACAAATGCACTCTTTTGTGAACTGGTCTACGTTCTCAAGAATTTATTCACACCATTGCTTACTTATAGTGCAATTATTATGTTGTTTTCATAAACTTGACCCTACACTATATCCGACATTGTATCTTTATGTTATATTAAAATTTGTACAAAAAATCTGCTAGTTTCACAGAATAATGCGGTTGAAAGGCTCAAAATTTTGGTTCTCACACGCAAGTGACCATAGCACGACGGGCTTATGTGGTTATTTAACCTGTAAACACGTTGGTATCGTTGTTTTGAACCCACACTTGTTATGTTATTTACCCTGCATGGCAGAAACTGAGCTGACTACATTTGAAAACCTTGGCGCCAAAAATTGTCAAATTTTGTATTTTTCAAGATATTTGTATGTGGAGGATACGCATATAGGTGGGCTTGTATTAGGTTGTGCTGGATACGAAGAAAGCAATTGCGCTTGCGTGGTAAGTAACCTATACAAGAAGAGTTAGCTTCTGATTCAAAAAATAATGCGTCTCTATACTCCAAAATTTTTGTTACATATATATGACATGTCAGACGTGACTGTTGTACATGCGACACGTCGTATATAAATATGTTAAATGCTGTACGCCCGATTGGAATGCCTGCAGCTTATAAACAGTATGGTAGGTCAAAATATGAGTACGCAGCGAGCGGTATATGTGCGACGGTATATATGAGCAAGATTTTGGTTTATACATAAAATTTCTATTTTTTCACATATTTGTTCGAACAGTTACTGTACGATCAAAGTTGAATTTATTTTTAGTACTTTTTGTCAAGCTGGTTTTTGCATAATAGATGTAATTTCGCTATTGTACAAGTTATTGGGTATATATTGCTCGTACTAAATCTGTTGTCACGTCTTGTAAATTAAAGAAGGACACATTGAGACCAAGGGTGATGCTTAAAATGTTGCTTTATCCGACAAATATTTACGTGAGCTTTGTTAATAAATAATATTGCTGATTGTCTTACATTTTACGACTCTGTTTACAAATTTCCTACATAATGAGTGTCAAATGTCAGTGTGAGTGAAATGGCTTAGTGGTTGATGTATAATATTTCAGCCCATAAATTGCTTCCAAAAAATTTATGTTTAGCGACATTCATTGCTTCACTAGAACTGTGAGTGGGCAATAAAATCGTGCATGGGCGTAACCCAAAGTCGCATGGGTATTGCGGGCAGGACGAGGGGACGTAGTCAGGGGATAAATTTTTCAAATTTTTAGAGCTCTATTTTCCAGAATTATTCCTTAAATTCTCATACTTTCGACCAGTTTTTGCCAGATATTAGCCTTTCTGCGCGAGTGTGGGGGGGACCGGGCAGAGAGAGGACGTACACGATGCTGAGCCTCAAGCGGAATCAGCCTACCTCCCTGGGTTGGTGGATCGGTGGCGCCGCGAGGAAGGTTTCCGCAACTCAGGGGTAGATACTCCCCCTATCTCTCTTTGAGAACGTATGATACAATTCGCAATAAGTTTGGAACCTGAAAATTTAAAGAACTCCTTATTTCTTCTCGATTTATCTTTTTGAGCAGCAATTAAATACATAATATACGTACAATAAAATACAATCATAATATACGTACAATACAATGTAATCATAATATACGTACCAGGGAATAACCGGAACCGAAATTTACCGGAACCGGAACCAGCAACCGGAACCGGCCATTTAGACCGGAACCGGAACCTGGTCTTCGAAATTTATATATAGTAAAACAGATGATGGAAGAAATGAAGGTGTATTGGATTTAAAATGCATTAAAAATAACTTTTACATTAAAATTAATGTACTGCGATGGTATTATTGCCTTTCTGAAACTTTAAAGAGACTGAGGAAGCTAATAATGCGTATCCGCCACGTACAAATATCTTGAAAAAACACAAAATTTGACAATTTTTGGTACCAAGGTTTTCAAATGTAGTCAGCTCAGTTGCTGCTATGCAGGGTAAATAACAACAAGAGTAGGTTCAAAACAACGATACCAACGTGTTTACAGGTTAAATAACCACATAATCCCGTCGTGCTATGGTCACTTGCGTGTGAGAACCAAAATTTTGAGCCTTTCAACCGTATTATTCTGTGAAACTAGCAGATTTTTTTGTACAAATTTTAATATAACATAAAGATACAATGTCAGATATAATGTAGGGTCAAGTTTATGAAAACAACATAATAATTGCACTATAAGTAAGCAATGGTGTGAATAAATTCTTGAGAACGTAGACCAGTTCACAAAAGAGTGCATGTGTGAAAACCATTGCACTACCACTTGCAGTAGTGCAAACCATTGCGCTATAGCGTGTAAATTTAATACTCTACCCAAGCGATAATGCTAACTATTGCACGCTGCAATGCAAGCGCTGATTTTATTGCCCGCGCGAATGCTATAGTGTCGTCAAATGCACGTCGTGATTGAAATGGAGATTGCAAATGCACAAGCACGTGCAATGGTTATGTTTTTAAACTTATGGGATCGGAGGTTATAACCATTGCACGAAGGATGTATCTGGCATTTCCATTGCACTCAAGCCAAGGTGCGTGCAATTGTTGTGACCATACTGTCTATGGTGTGCAGTTGCTGCACACAAATAAACGTGAACGACGCATAAGAAATGACCACACGACGAACCGATGAAAAACGAAACGCTGATCGGGTATATACAGTAATGTATATACTAAAGGACAGCATATGACATTTTTATAATATTAAAAAAATAGAAAATTCTCGATGTTTTCCCCCCCCGAGAATGTACATGAGCCACCATTAAAGCCCGCCTCATATATTTGGCTAGCGGCAGGACCACCGAAATGCTACGATGACACAAAATTATGAACCTGTTTGTCTTTGAGAACAAGTCCTTCGAGTCCTTCAGCGATAGCTTTGTTAATTTCGCGCTTCAAATGTTTTCTATTCTAAAAAATATTGATTCCTTGTCATCAGTACTTCACAACGCATACTTTTCAAACATATGCTAACGTAAATAGATGAAACCTAGCGAGCATGGCTAGTCAATGAGGAGCAATGTAGTTATTTCGTCCTCTAATGGCCAAAAAATATGTAAACTTTAGAAATGTCCAAGTAACAACCTATCATGAAAAGTTAAAGTTTCAATTAACAGACAATTTTTCAGATTGTGAACTCCTAGCGTTTACGTATTGACTCACACTATGCAAAAACAATATGCTTTCATGGTATCAAGCAACCATGAAACACTGTAGACATACATACGGCTATATTGATAAAATGTCAAATTCTCACTATTAGATTTTTGTTACTACAGTGTTTCACATATGGTTAGTACCAATACACACATTGACGAAACCAAACCGTTTAATGTGTTAAATAACTATATAAACGTATCTTTCACTACAAACAAGCAATAAACTCGGTTAGTAAAAAATTTAAACCTCGCGTTTCTGTGTCAATAAACCAGTCTGGCCGAAGATTGAGGTGAAAAACAATATTTATTAATAGATACTCATAACACCAATGCTTATACTGAAAATATCAGATAGGTGAGATTGCACGCGGCTACAGTGGACTTTTGTTGAAAGGTCGCCCTTTGCATTTTCAAAATTAAAGATAATCTCTGTCGACTCGTTCTCTAGCTAAACCCGATACAAATAATTCCAGTAAAAATGTCAGGAATTCTGCTGGAAGTAATTTTTACGCTAAAATTAAAATGTATCTACATGAATGCAACAAAAATTTATTATAATCTATCTATACTCTGACAAATTATCACGCTTACGCAAACGAATTTTTCACGGTTACAAAACTACAATATTGTGCCCGTTTCAATGGCTGGAACAAAGCGGTCATAGAAGCATAAAAATGGGAACTGATGGCAAGCCCAACCTATCATGCTTACTCATGTATTAGGTTAGCGGAATCCAAAATGTAGCAACGAACGCATACAGTGGAACATAGTGTTGTATTGCGTAGACCCAGCCATTTAATGATGACGAAAAAATGACATTATAGAGGACAAGTATTTGGCGTGTCGCTGGGGAAAGGATTAACAACACTAGCTTCACACAAATACAGGCCAAATGCTCATCATATTTCTGTTTAATGTAATTTGTCCTATAAAGCTGCAGCTAATATGTAGACTCTCAATGTGAACTTATCATATTTCTCCCCAATGCGCATTGACAATTATACAACTTTTAACTATTTTTGGCTTCTCCATTCCCTGAAAATTTCGCCAGAGAGGGCATGAACCTACGGCCCCATGGTTCGGACTGGTAGGCGCTAGATTTTCACAATGGGCATGAATTGGGACCCCCTAGCTTGAAATCAGTGGGGGCCTATAAGCACTAGAATTGTTAATTAATGTCCTCATAAACGGGTGCAGAAACTCTCTATTCAGATTAAAACAAATCTTTAAACCAACTTTGTAGCGGAATTAATCAAATTTTTATCTTCAGAAAAAGATTTTTGTTAAAATGGGCCGCCCGCGCCACACCTGCGCTGTAGATGCTAGTATTTTGCACACACTTTAATGTCAGTCATCTCCGACAGCATAACACGGTTTGGTATTCCAACCATGTTGTCCTTCAATATCTTGCGACGCTCAACAAGAGACCTAAAGAAAAAGACAAAGTGATAATGATAAAAGCGTAGTAAATATCGTCAACTATAATTTGAAAATCATAGCGATATGATAATTATTGTCCGGAACTAGGTGACAAAATTGTGTGTTGACACCGTCCCTTTGGAAGGATACCTCGAAAACCTGAGAATAAATTTTACAGTGTTTTAAGCAAGAAATATGACATACTTAAGCACATGCGGTTAGAGGTCTAACCACTCAGTGGCAGCGTGGCCGAGTGGTTAGAGGGCCTGTTTCATAACCGTGAAGTCAGGAGTTCGAATCCAGTGGCCACGCTAATCTCCTTGGGCAACGGACTCAGCCACAATTGCTTCGCAGCATCTATGCGTTAAACAGGTACTAGACTTTGGTCTAGGCGGATAAGATGATGGGTGGTGTAAAGGGCAATCATCATGACCAGCCTACACACAATGATTCGGCATAATAACCTGGATTGTCACCTAGTGCCAATTGCATGTTTATCCGACTACGCACATGCGTATTCTGTTTCAAATTCTTAATTTTGTACGTTCTGCTGGCTGAAATGACCACAAAACTTAACCATTTATGCAAGTTAGGACAAAATGTCTTTTCAGTCATGTGTTACTAACGGTCCAAGATATAAAGCTTTATAAAAGTAGGTTCATGATAGAAATGTCGGCTCAAAAAACAAACTAATTGTGTGTGAAAAATTGGCCTTCATGACTGCACAGTTCCTAAACGTATTTAATCAAAAATTTGATGAATCTGTTAACCAGAATTAAGAGTAAACTTGACATGACAATTCAGCTGCGTACGAGTATTTGGCATTTGCTGAAGGCTACTTACTATCCAAAAATAGTTTTGAATTAAGTGAACTCGTCCTCAGCAATTCCGCGGAAATCGAGATGTTGACCTATCCATGTATTGTTCATTGCGTGAATGTGTTATTTGATTGCTCGATCTTCACTCAGCTGTTTCAGTTTTCCAGCTGTAGCTAACATATACAAACAGCTCACGGGAAAATACTTGGTACAGTGTTAATACAAATATAACTATAATAATTCCTGAATATTAGAAACTAATGCATGAGTAAACTTTTAAGTCGCGCCCCCAGCATCCCCTTTTCACACTATGTACAAAAAGCTGTTAGTAAACAAAACATTCACTGTAGTATCCAATTCCAAAATTTAGGTTCGCCAAATCAGACCGATTGGTGGCGAAGCGGTGTAATTTCTGTTCGCTAACACAACTCATTTTGTTCAACAAAGAGCTATTTAGAACAACACTGCACTTTGGTTAAAGTTTATGTACATCGATTATCCAAAAATAAATGTAAACCAAATACAAAGCTCCACCCAAAATAAATCAAATTAAGGCGCACAAAGTTTACAAGATTTTTGTTCCGCTGCCATTCAAGTAAAATTCTGAACTGAAAAATTACTAATACACCAAGTTATGAAGTTACACCAAAGCTAAAAAGGGTTACTTCAGAATTCCTAGGTATAATTTGTTGTTATTTATGATTCCATACTCTAGGCCCCGAGGAAGAGCTATGTTTTAAATGAAGACTTATAAAAAGGCTACGTGATTACAATGTGTTTCACAGTTATTCACTAAAAAGGTGCGACATATTATTGTAAAAACAGATATATAAAAAACAAATTAAACTTTACTTTGTCAACAAACTCAACCCATAATAATATAGCCTGGACATCAATATAATTCAAGCGGGTAATAATTTATTGAACTAACTTTTTGGTCAAACTTTCTCCATTGTAAAGGATACAGTCAAATATGAACAAACATACATTGGCTGAGGCAAACGCTGCTTTCTAAAATCAATTTCAACAAGAGCAATTCCAAATCAAAAATCACCGATAATTTTCGAGTCAATAAGCTCTTGATACATATATAGTATATCTATAGTGTATCTATATATAGATAAATATATAGTTCCAACTTAGGAATAACGATTTCAAGAAATAATTTTATTAAAAAATTTCTCATGCAAAACAAAATAAATCACATCCATATGATTATTTGAATTCTGGGTATAATAACTGAAACGAGCGGAGCGAATACTTCTTACTGGCCAATAGTGGCGACATTTCACAATGTCCGTTAGTAGCTTTTAAGGTGACAGCTAGCATATGCTAAATATTTCAAAAATTTCATCTGGTTTTACTGGCGTACAGGTATTTTCAGGCTTAAAAACGTTTTAGCATTATAAATAGTGGTAATTGATGTTTAAAAAACATTTTCCATACTAAAAGAATAAATTTAGAGACAAAAAATTTTTGATTTTAGTTGAACATGTGGGTTTCGGCCGCGCGGTGTGGGACGGACAAGGGAAAAGATCTCGCGAACATGGGTATTTAAATGTGGGGGTTCCCTCGACACCTCCACTGTGGACAGGCGAACCAACACACAAGTATTTAGCAATACATCCGAAGAAAAATAAAATAGAATATACAAATATTTTAGCAATAAATTCAAAGACAAATAAAATTACTAACTATTACTACACAACTTACAAATTATTTCCAACTGTCGTTGGGAGCTCTTATTACATTAAATTCGCGAAAATACATCATTTTTGTTTTAAATCAACAGATTAACAGAAAAGAAGATTTACAGATAATAGAATTTTGAAACGATGTTATAATAGATCCCTAGTTGTATAACACTGTGGGGATAGGCCAACAAAAACTTTGACTCTTGGTTCGGCATGAACTGGCTAGACCAAAGTGGGGGGCGGCAAAACAGAGGTGCCCCCGGCTCCACCCTCCGGCAAAAATTCTGGTACACATGGCTCAAAGGCCCCTGCTGATAAAAATTTACGTCTAAACGCGACAAAACCCGGCAAAAAATTGTCCCAGGCAACATCCGGCACCACGGCTATAATGTCCGAAGTTTATACTAGCCAGATGAATTAAGTTAAAAGCTACTCCGTATTAGTCCTATGTTTTTCTCAATTTCACTGTTATGGTGCAACTGCTTTCGTGTCTAATGACTCTTAAGTTCACTGGAAAAAGGTTATGTGCGGGGAAAAACCCAAAGTGCGGGGGTAAAATCCAAAGGCTGTTGCCTAGCAAATTAGGCTAAAATAGGAACAAACAAACGGGACCCGCTCATAGCTCAAACAAGCTTCTATTTTACAGTTCCTTCCAGGTTTAAGTGAAATTGTCTGTATGAAATTTAGAATTTCGGCTGTTTTTGATGCACAACGTGTTTCATGTACTGTAGCAACTTATTACGAAGAATTAAAATTAGATAGTTAATTATGCATCAGCTGTGATTAAAGACTTATAGGTGGAAAATTTCTTATATTGGCAAATCGTCCTGCATGCTGAGTTCGCGCTATCTTTTTACTTAGGCGATGTCGTTTCATAAAGGCGCGAACCAAGTCACGCGCTGGATACTAAGTACGTGGCGAAACGCTTTTTGATGGTGGGCAGGCTTTACATCTAGGATCTCTTATCTCAGCATATTGTGAAACAGTGGCTCTTATTTGTTTGCGTTTAGGTGCAAACCCTCGCCGGCCCATCTCAACGATACAGCTAGTAAGATCTGTCCCTTCAGCATCACTGATAATTGTTTTGCGTCATTGGGGTAAAGCGGGGCTGCACTTCCCAGCTTTTGCTGCTAGCCTAGCCCTGAGAACGATGCGATGATTTCCAGTTGCCTTAGAACCTGTATTAACCTTTGCTCCTTTAAGAATATGACTTAACCGGTTTTGTATGTCATTGTCACCGTAATTACGAGCTTTTTTAACGTAATGTCGTACCATTGTACCCAGGGCAATTGTAATATGTATTTTACAGGCAAATAGTAATCAAATGTGTGAAATGTTAATATATAATTAATTCATGCCCCCATATAAATTACATATATGCATTTATATGCATACGTCTTGGTTTTTTAACTTTACTTCATCTATTGAAAATTTGGCCTTTTTCCCTCACGTCGGCTTTTTTCTCCACTGAACTTTTACTGATATGGGCCTCCGGAGTAGGCAGATTACAATTTCCGTGTTGTTTTTAAATTCTAGACTACTAGCTGTGATAAGCGTCCATCATAGTATTTCGGCAAATATTTCACTGTTAAGTTACAGACCTGTAAATTTCACTTTATGTGCACGTTTCTTCAGCAGTGTGCAGCATCAAAATCCTGCTTCTATCATGAGACATAAAAAAACGACAGTATGTTGAAGTTAGATATGCTCCCGTCAAAAACTACAAAAATGAATTTTAAAGCAAAAAACCACGAAACGTCCTAATTTGCATGAATATTGAGCTTAGCTTTTTCCGCGCAAAGTTCGCTTGGCCTTTTCCCCTCAAGGCTATACCTTTTAATGTCTTTGACTATGTCCAAGGCAAAGGTATTTTGGTTATGATCAAAAATGTGGTTAGTATCTAATTATCATTCGCTTCTGAAGTATGATTCTGCTTTTAGTTACATAATTATATAACTATATAGGTCGGACTCCATTTTGGTTTCGAGTTTTCTTTTCTTCAGTTTTATTAATTAGACGTCAGCCTCTACCGTAGTTGGTAATTCTGCAGGTATCGATTGCATCTACATTTAATTGCTTACGTACTAAATAAAATTAGCTATACCTTGTGTACCCCCAGTGTTCCAAACGGCAAAGGCTTTGAAGTTTCGGTGTCTACCAACAACACCTCACTATCTAGTATTAATTGAGAGCCACCTGGAAACGCATCAGGAATATGTTTCTCAAACAGATGTACCTAAAAAAGCATTGAAAATCGCACAAAATAGACTAGAGCGGCACTAAATGAAATTATGTTGTGTCTCAACAATAGGAATTTATGCAGCAACAAAATCTGGCTCGAGCATCTCTTGCGTTGTAAAATTTTAAGCAATAAATTACATTTTATTTGTTTCAAACTGTCGATAACTTAAAAATCATTCAAATTAAAAATCTAACTGGGCTCTCCAAAATGGGGAAGGGGGGTGATGGGCTCCCTGGCATCTATCGGTTCCCCCTGGAGCAGAACAGTGCTGAAGCCAAAAATTTCGCAAATTTTGTCAAAATTTGCTTTAAAATCATTTTTTCTCTCCATCAAAACCATTTTGGCAGTGTTTCTGGCACAGTTTTTAACCGTTTATCTATTGGAAAAATCGGGCGCCCCCGGTTCGGAACCAGGGGACCCCCCTGGCAAAATTTTCAGCGAATAACTAGCCCAGTCTAACAAAGTAAAAAATTCGACTGTTCGGTCCGGCCAACTTTCAACAAAATAACGGTTTCAACCCAAAACGTTTCTGCAGCAAATAATTTTGACACGCCGCTACTGCTAGATGTATGTCATCTAATATTGTATGCATTAGTTGAATCGGTGCTTATTATTATAGACGAAAAGATCAAGACTTAAAGTGATTTTGGTCTAAAATACTAGTTTTTTTACCCGTTACGTCTTCGTAAAAAATATTGAGGAAATGGTATTTTAATTTCAGTCAGCAGAATCCACGTGTCATCATGCTAAATGATCACACACAAATTGCGAATGGATTTTGACGTGAAAAAGATAGGTATTAAACACTGCCTTTTTGACAAATAGAGTTATAGACAAACACAAATAGAGGCTGACCTCGAAATACATAAAACAATTTACCCAAATCCGTCAATGTCTTCCTGAATTACAGCTGATGTAATAAACTATTTCAATTATTGCAATTAAGAAGGTATCGATGTTAGCGGTGATATCCGATTACTGGCTCTCCCAAACTGTCTCGAAATTACATGGGGACCCGCCTCAAATGAAACTGGGGGAATTCGGTTTCCCCAAGTCAATTGGAGGATCATCAGATAAACTGTAGGAACTGAAAAAACGCGGAGATATGCATAAACAACTGATTAGTAAATATTGAAAAATAATGCACACTATATCTTGCAACCCAAAAAAATCTCATTTTGAAGTATCCCTCGGCAAAAACCGAGTGCCCCTGGCAAAATTTTACACTCCTCCGGTTCGGAACCAGGCGGCCCAGGTTCATGCCCCCAGGCAAAATTTTCAGCAAATAGAGAGAAAGGCCATCCAACGGTTATTTTTGTATTTAGCCCTAAAGGGCAAAAATTTGAGATTTTTTAGTTTCATATAAAAAAATCAGCATATTTTTCCTTGCAAAATTGGCCTATTTTTAGTCGAGGAAACACAGGAGGAAAAACGTATGCGCTAAAATCTAGCCAACCAAAACACAAGTCTCGCAACACTAGTAAATTTTTGGCTGAAACATATAAAAGTTGGCGAGTTGAAATAAAATTCACTTTTTTGGTCGAAAAAAATTTCAACGGTCTATATCTATCCATGGGCCCGGACCGACAAATTTTAAGGCCACCGCGGTTCTGGTCTGAACCGGTCCGCGGACGTCACTAATTGTTTGACACCAAAATCTATACTACATAGTGAATTTTTAACTTTTAAATTGGCTACCAAATTATTTATACTGGGCTCTCCAAATTTGGGGGGTGGGGGCCCTTGGCATTTTTGGTTCCCCTGGTTCAGAACAGGTGCCCCTTGGTTCATGCCACCTGGCAAAATTTTGGCCTCACCCCGGTTCACCACCTCTTCGAAAATTTTTTTTCCAATCAGTCCAAAGTACATAAAATTTGTACTAAAATTCCGTTGTGAAGCCAAAAATTTGGCAAATTTTGTCAAAATTTGCTTCAAAATAGCTTTTTCTCTGCATAAAAACCATTTTGGCAGTGTTTCTGATACCATTTTTATCTGTTTTTCTCTTGGCAAAATCGGGCGCCCCCCGGTTCGGAACCAGAAGGACCCTGGTTCATGCCCCTGGCAATATTTTCAGCGAATGGAGAGCCCAGTTATACATTCTAGTTAATATATAGCCATATAAATGGAGCCAGTCGAGCATATACCTAGATGCTAGGTAATGGAATAGACAAACATATGTAGCAGTAGTAGTAGTAGAATCATGGTTGTATTAACCATCCGCTCAAGCCAGAAGTGACCCATTGCGAAACCCTGCATGAATTTTAAATTTCCAAAAGAGTTCTATTAAGGAAACCTAAAATTTTATTCGGTTGAAGATCGGAGGCATCTGTATAGAACAATACACTTTTACCAAAGAATTTCCTATTTAAATCAACAAATTTAGTACATTAGAGAATAAGGTGTGATGAAGTGCCAACTTCATTTAGACACCAATTGCAGGAATCAATTGCGACAATTTTCATAATATTTAAATGTTTATTCAGTAAACAATGTCCTGCTATTGCTTTAACTTTTTGCATCATGGCTTTTTATTTAATTTGCACACATAGCATGATGATTTCGTATTAATTCTAGGCACAAATATTCGAGTCTGGCGACAGGACGTGCCGTCTGTTATTTAATTTGCACCCATAGGATGATAATTTCGTGTCAATTCTAGGCACAAATATACGAGTTGGCGACAGGTCGTGCCGTATTCCCAACTTTTATACCACTGTGTCTCACACCACTGCTTAATGCAGTTAGTAACACAACTAAAACTAATCCCTACTGCAGGTTCACATATACACAGATACCTAATGTCACTCAATACCGAGCAAAATCATGTACCAGTGACTACGTCAGTCTTGAAAATTACTTTCGATTTTCATTTTTTCTTAAAATATTTCCTAAACCCGTAGAAATAATGTAATAAATTATGTTCCATGTTCGACTGAAAGGCGACGAGTAGTTCTAGCCAGGACTGTACGTACAATCATATGTACACAGTAGCACCAGGCAGTACAAAACTAAACTTACTTTTGGAAAACAGACAATTCTATTCAATGGTCAAAAATACATACACACCTTGTGTGGCTGTACAGGTTTTAGCGATCTGGAAAAATAGTGAAATTTGTCACCGTTCTTGTGCACTTGTACACGTTCGCCGTCATATTTAACTTCTGCTAAAATTCCATTCGGTGCCTTTTTGAACGCATATTCTACGCTTTTGCACGCTTCCGCCTACAAGCAGAAAATTATGGAATGCAACTAAAGAACAGTCACTTTATGAAAACATGCGCATACGAATACATAACACAACGTTAGATTTAATTTGGTCAATAAACTTACGAACAGTTTGTCTTCTCTACGGTATGGTTCAGTACTTTGAGTAACGAAAGAAGTTTTCCACTGACTCAAATATCAGTCTAAAATGTTTGAATCAGTCAAACGTAGCATGTGTTCCAATCATGTACATGGACTCATAAATTTTCCCGATAAAGGAATTATCGAGCAGGTGATATTCAAGTGGTTGGATTATTGGACGAACGAAAATGCTTAATAACAAACTAAGATAAAAATATTACATAGAAAATGCACAGATATTACAGCGTTAAATACAGCAAGAACAATGTTATGTTACATTATTTTATTACTACATGAACATTAATTTAGTAATAAATCTTTTATATTATATTACTAAATATACAGCTTATCCAAATTGGACGGAAGGCTCCTGGCCAAAGATAGAACCTCAAAAACACAAAGAATATAAATTTGTATCAAAAATTCTACTCTGGAGGTAGATTCTACGAAATTACACATAAAAAATTAACTTAAAAGATGATTTTAACCATAAAAGAGACGTCTTTCCGGTGTTTCTAAAGCAATTTTCCAACACTCCAATTGAATCTTGAAACTAACATTAGCATCAAGCTCCAAATTCCAGCCTATCATGAAGCACAAAATTATTAATTACAATACAGGTTATATATTAACCCTACATAAAGAAATATATTTGAAAGATGAGATATCGGTATCACAAAATCGTGGTAAACAAATGGGATAAACTTCGAAACCTAAAACCTACCAACATTGGCAGGACTGGAATACCAATTTGAACGTCTACACTCAATTTTCCTTCGCTGTCTTCAAGGCGTTTGATCACCGATTTCAAATCTCGTGACGCTTGAAATGCCGTATACGCGTTAGGATCCAAAGAATCAAGGCTAAAATATTTTACATATCACAGAAACTCATCGACATTCGGCATCAGGCAAACACTAACTGAAATATATACAGTACACGCTACAATTGATTTTCGCCTTATGAGTGAGCAAGCAACAAGCGAACAACAAATGGTAAAATTTTAGAACTAGTAACTCTATCGAGATTGCAGAACGTAAAGAAGTATAGTCATACCTATTACTTTTGCGTGCACAGCCAATCAGCTCTCGATAGCATACGTCGATAGATATAACACAACACCGCACAAGTTAGAACAAAACTAACACCGACATTGAGTTTACAACACCCGAAAACCACCCAAGTGCAGTCTATCAGCCTTCCCGGACGTCACAATAGAATTGGGAATTTTGGATCGATGAACCATTGGGGCGTAATACTCCCGTCCCCACGAAACCATGGCTCGCAGAGCAAAACCAACACCGGCAATGTGTTTCACATGCGCTAAAACCCCCAAGTAAAGCTTTTCAGACATCCAGGACATCATAACAAATTTTCAAATTTTGGGTCCAGCAA
>JASANE010023560.1:0-63128 GCA_030248225.1 Trileptium ribeirensis
GCCAGGTTCTGACTTCAGTACATGCTGCTGCTCTTCAGGAATCATACCCGATACTAAGAACATCTGCACAACCTTTCGGGGCGAGTTCCGAACACATCCCGTGAATCGCGCCTGCGGCCTGCTAAGCTGCGTAACTTCTTGGGTCTGACCAAGAATAGGTTCAAAAATTAATAATCACGGTCCACCCTAAAGGTTACAATAGCGGTATAGCGACATGCATCATAGGAAGTTGCGCCATGCAGCTGCGTCACCGGTTATTACATATGTAGCGTTTACAGATAAATATGCGTAATGCGGCATTTACGTTATAAAAGACACCTCATTTGAAAGTTTTGTCTTCCAATGGTCTAGCATCACACCATCCAGTGGTATACGGTATATACCTGCACTATATAATGAAACAAATGGTGTATGAGATACCATCAACTTAGATATTGTCGTAAATCTGCCTATTGTTTATTAATGACGGTGTTAAGGACACCATCTACAAACACATTATATAAGGTGTGTAAACAATAGCATTGTGTGGCGGACACCATATAAACCTTATGGTGTAGTCAACACCATACCATTGACACTGCACTACCTATGTACACTATTTTAAAGTGCCATCGGAAACACCATAGTGTCCAGGACACTATATAATGGATGGTGGAAGAGACACACGGGACAAAACTTCCACATGTGGAGGTTCTTTATAACGTAAACGTTTCATGATTCTGTTGTAAAAATTTTTTCCAGTAAAGTTGGCACTAATAGTGACAGTACATTTTATTAATTGTATAGATATCGTGCTAGTTTTTGTAAATATTGTATTGACAATATCTCGGTAATCCTGGGAACGCAAAAAGTACGATCAGGATGAGATTTGAACTCACGCGGGAATATCCCAATGGATTAGCAGTCCATCGCCTTAACCACTCGGCCACCTGATCACATTATCATAGTAAATTCTATGTTTCCATATGCGCAACAACGTATTGGTATTTTCATGTGCTTTTTTCCAAAAGACAAACAGTTTGCAAGAAAATTATTCTTCGAAATTAAATCAGATTTTTTACCATGAAAAAGCTGTCACGAAATGTATTTTTCCCGTACAGATATACCCTTTTGAGAACAAAGGATGAGATTTAATTAATGACCACATCAGGCTAAAACTGCTTAAGTGCATTCACTTGCACTTACATGATCTGCCAACTTTTCATGTTTACCATACACTTAGTGGTTAAACTGATACATTAATTAAACGCAAATTTTATGCATCGCGGACACGCATTGTGTTTATTTCATTTATCGTAAAGGAATTTCATCTAGACATATATTCCGAACTTACAGATTGGCCTTTAATGCACTAAATCCGATTAAAATGCTGAATGTTTGTACTGAATCGACAGACAGTCTTATAGGAAAGAAGCATAACTCATTATGATATTTTGCCTCAAAGATATAAGATATCCAATATTTGAAGAAAAACTAACATGTGACGGACCCATTGGTCAAGCGAAAAAATATAGGTATATTAAAGCCATGTGGTAAAAAGATTTATTAAAATTGGGAGCACAAATGTAGTAGGATTTACGTAATAATTACCTAAACAAAAACAAGTTGTTAAAAGTAGTCGTTAACTGAAGCCCTTACCATTGCAGAACTGAAAAACACTTGAAATGAAAATTATTCGAACGAAGCTGAGTTACGTTAATGTGCTGGTTTTGTCTTTATAAACCGATGCAGCTTCAGTTGAACTGTTTTGTTGTGATTTGTAAGAAAAGTCGATGTTGATACTTGGATATCGAATGATATCAATGCTGTTGATCAAGCAATTGCCCTGCTCTGAATTTTGTCTTCCAAGGAGGTGCCAAGAATTCGATATTGCTTTTGGTTGCCGAGCTTTCGTTGTAAATGTTGCGCCGTGTTCTCTGCACAAAGCAGCGATGGTGGAATCTTGGTTGAGAAAACCGGTATCGAAAAGTGATTTTACATTGATATTGATTAAGTCAACATTGCCTGACTGAAAAGCGAATACACGATATCTTAGCGCGCAAAAATTCACTTAATGATGAATGAAAAACGTTAATTGATTTCTTGAGAGCTAATCTCGCTGCAATCTTTGGAGTAATTATTGGTTAATCTCTCTGACGGGAGAGCAGATCAGGCGCAATTACCAACGGATACAAACACAAGGAATGTTTAGGATCAATCAGTTTCAGTTGAAGATTTCTTGACAGATAATATCGTCGCAACCTTAAGAGTAATTATTGGTTAACCTCTCTGACGGGCGAGCAGACCAGGCGCAATCAACAACGGATACGAACGCAAAGAACCTTTACGATCAGTCAGCTTCAGTTGAAGATTTCTTGAGAGATAATATCGTCGCAATCTTTAGAGTAATTATTGGTTAACCTCTCTGACGGGCGAGCAGACCAGGCGCAATCAACAACGGATACGAACACAAAGAATGTTTACGATCAATCAGCTTTAGTTGAAGATTTCTTGAGAGATAACATCGTCGCAATCTTTAGAGTAATTATTGGTTAACCTCTCCGACGGGCAAGCAGGCCAGGCGCAATCAACAACGGATACGAACACAAAGAACGTTTACGATCAGTCAGCTTCAGTTGAAGATTTCTTGAGAGATAATATCGTCGCAATCTTTAGAGTAATTATTGGTTAACCTCTCTGACGGGCAAGCAGATCAGGCGCAATCAACAACGGATACGAACACAAAGAACGTTTACGATCAGCTTCAGTTGGAGATTTCATGCGACCATGGCTTGCAATCAAATTCATCCGTATCGTAATCATAGCGGTAAATTACAACCCGAATTAGGTTACTTGACATTAAGCTGATATCAGTCATGAGTGACTGATCAATGGTATGTCCAGGCTCAGTCAATTTTAATTCCGGGTATATATTGATTCATCAACACACGGAATAGCGGGACTGGTGATACTGCACCGGTAGGTATGCCCGATGAGTTCTGACACTTGTTTTCCAGGTCTGTGGTTAAGCTACTTATATGATAGGCCAAACGGATAAAATAACGATGGTTATCTATTCAGTCTTCTAGGTACACTCGTTGTCTCAACGCAGCAACTCTGTCAAAGCAATGTTTCAGACTGCGTTCGAGAACTTACAGCTTGGTCAGTAAATCGTGGGTCCACTTTAGAGGCGTGCAATTAATTGGTTTCGGAGGCGTAGCCAAGGACCGTCCTCTTTTTGTACTTGTCGTACACCACATCTGCCAGCATGTTCAGCTCTATAAAAGGTCTGGGTGTTTACTTCTAAAAGAGTGCTGTATTTCAAGGTCCATGAAGACACATTGAATCAGACGACCATAATGCAAAATCATAAATTTTTTGGTCTACACAGCAAAAGATTTTACTCAGTGGGTTCCGTCATACCGAAATATGTTTCCTCTTATCGATCAACGGAAAATAGCGCTGAACAATCGCAAACAACCCGCACCTAAACACAACTGTGTTGTGAACAAAACGAGGCAGCGGTGATGTCTTTCGGCACGACCAAGCACAGACGCGTCCAATGCCTAAATATGTTGACTATTCGTGTCAATAAACCTCAGCTCAGAGTGTATAATTGGCAGTCAGTGAAGATTCTTATTGCCGTATGAGGCTGAGGGGCCAAAGTGTAATGCATGCTATGCCGTTCTCGATATACAAAGCCTGAGCCTTAGCCTAAGCTTAGGTCCATATATGAATCATTCACTAAATCCTAAGTCGAGGGCCTGCAGTCCACAGAACTGTCGCTCTAAAGCTGTTCATTTTTAACGATATAACGTATTGCCCCTCAGGGTTACCTGGGCCGCCTATGTGATACCTGCTTTGAGATGGCGTAAGTGAGTGTCTTTGTTGTTGGTTGAGTCCAAAAAGTTTTAATTTCGTCGGCATTGACTGCTGGCAAAAAGAAAACTATATAAAATTTTATCATCAAGCGCTAATTTACCCGTTTAGCGCCCGAGCTAGTTCCTGTATTCTGCAATTTTGACAAATTCAAGCTCGCGCCGACGGTCGGAACCACCGATTGCTTTGGTGAGAACGGTGCATGCAAACAAATGAGATATCTGAGAGCTGCTGCTCGGTTCCTTAAGGAACTTCACCAGGCGAGCAATCAGCAAAGCGATTGAAAACGTACATAACGCGACATAGCTAGTACCCCACGAGTTGCAATATGCGTAGATGCCAATTGGCAGAGTTGGGCATGAAAAGGTTAAATCTAAGTACTATTCATGGTTTTCTCTTGTTAGCCAATATTTCAAGGTAATGGTGCTAAACCCAAGAGCTCAGCGAAGCATCTATTTTTACACCATTTACCTTAAGATGTGTGCAGCAGGGCCGGATTTTGCCACAGTCAGCCGCCACTCGAAATCCATGCTTCGCTAGCTGCGATCACCCATTGTGACATTTTTAGGCCAAGCCAGACCCGACAAATATATTTACCTAATAGTAAAGTGAGGCTGATAAATTGTCACAAGGGCTGGAATCAGCTTTAAAAGCCAGAAATATATCACGACGATGAAAAATCGCAAAAGAAATGGAAATTGGTAATATTTATGGTCATATATGTATTCGTAAAACATCCTTCCAGTTACAATAGTATAATTTTTATGCATAAAACAGCGTGTTTTACATAGCTACTAGGTTGGCTTTGTAAAAGGCGCTTAAGCAATAATTTTGAAAATAGCGATATTTACGTATTTATTTTACCTACATTTATGCGTCTTGCGTTAATTACTTACTAATCTTGTCTTTTTTTGGGCCAGAGCGAAATATTTTCCCTGCAACACAATCTGCTAAACTGAATGTAAAAATATTTTTTCAGTAGTCCGTCCCAGCTATCAAACCATGAGACAGCCGCTTCCAGCTCGTACAAACCTATTTAAATATTTATTTATGAAGGGCCGGATGTGGCTGTGCCTTTTTGTCACGAGCCGGAATTGGCTCTGTGAGAGAATCTGCCCTAGGTGCACATCTTAAAGTAAATGATGTATATTAAAGATATTGCGATGTCAAAGATACCATAGTATATATCATTATCATACAGCGTAGCCAAAATAGTCTTTAGGACTGTATAGCATGTCTTTACGGGTACCATGCACCGTGCTGTGTCTGTGAACGGTATGATGCCTAGGTAGAACTTTTACATGGCGGGCAACTTATACCTGAATGTTGCATAAATATATTGCGTACGTCGCAAAACAAAGATCAGGATTATATTCGAACTCACGCGGGAATATCGCAATGGATTAGCACTCCATCGCCTTAACCACTCAGCCACCTGATTAGTGTTTCCGGTTTAATACTAGGACATTCTACACAAAATCCGAACATTGTTTATTTTAAATTAACCATGGTTTGTTTTAATTTAACTGAACATATATAAATTATTTATGAAAATAAATTTCGATTAATATAATTTGACCTAAATTTAAAATTCATTAGTGATTGGCCGTACTATATCACTGCGTTTTGTTTACAGTTGTGTGATTATTGAGCTGATTCGTCAAGTCATCAACCGATTCAGCTGATATTAGATGCCTATATTGTCGCAGCCTGTGGATTTCTTGCTCTCATAATATAAAATCCATGAGCTTCTAACTATTGCCAAGCTCCAGTTTTGTACATCGGTTATTATTGCTGTAGCAAATAAAATCGAGACATAAACCAAATTTTTTCAAATTTAAATCCAAATGTATCTAATGTAAAACTAGTGCCGTTGTTAACTTCAGGAACACTGAACCATTCGAATCTAGAAAAAGTGTTTCTCTAATCTGACCATGTTTTTACAACCCAACAACACATATCACAAATTTATGTCACCAGGTACTCAACGTATAAAAACGAGATGATCATTGGAATGTGTGAATTCAGGCTTTTGAATTATCGACTACAAAGATGTGTTTGTACAGCACTCCGAACCAAGAGTCTGATAAATTACCCTGGATTCGCATATGTTTTTATTAACGTCCAAACTCAATCACTGTTCGAGCTGTTTGAAATCCTTGAACTAACATACTAGATAATGACGTTCATACGCAAGCTACAATTGTCTTCCTGCAAAATCAATGTTTGACGCTGAACCATGAGACATTAAAGTGCATTCTCAAGTACTCGATAATTATTATCGTGTTGCAGTCATTAACCATGCAGAATTTCGAGGATAAACAAATTCATAACGCAAAATTATTTCGCAATGCATTTGCCGGAACCACAGGTTCAAATGAATAAAGATATTTTTTGCCCAAGAAACTTCCTAGACTATTCTAATGTATAGCGACCATGTATTATCACCAGAGTTTAGCAGCTTTGTAAAGCAGTGTCGTTTATGTTTCAGCCATTTTTAATACTTTCGAGGGTTCACTATTAATATCAATAGTAAACATTGTTATATCCTTTTTGCCAGCGTCTGATGTGCCATTCACGTTATGTGCTAGAAGCTTGGAAGATTTGCTCCCGCACGGTTTTATACGGTCAGCGCATAGGTCAGCGAATTCCCAACTACCGAAAAAATTGTTGAACTTTAATAATTGGAAAAGGAGAAACAAAAATGGAAAAAGCAAAATAAAATCTTCATGCCTATCTATGTAATAAACTGCCATTACTCGGCACAAGACTGTACTACAGAAACGAACAGAAATTCGTTTGGACCGTCGGCGTCGCAAATTCAAGTTAAACATAGTCAAAAGCCACAATTACGCGACTAAATCTTTGCGCCAAAATAGCATAATGGGTTATGCTTCTTTACTATAAAGCTGTAGATTTGGTACAAAATTGTATATTTTCTTGAATTTTTAACGGTGCACTACTAGCCCAGCGGTAGTTGGAAATTGTCATGACAACCGTTTAAACTACATGAGACTCACCTACGTGATACTGTAAAAATGATGGTATATCGAACTAACGTCAATCAATCCCATTTAATCTTGTATATAATCTTTACAATTGGTGTCTGTCACCAATATACTTTTCAATCCTAACATTTTAAGTGTCCTCCACAGTAAAAAGCGTTCCACACTTAGTTAAGCAAACAGACTAATTTTTGATAAAACTCCTACATGGACGACAGAATTTGTGTATCGTTCAGTGCTTGACAATCTCACGTTCGGCGGCACAGATACAATCCGGACTGTACAAGCGAAAGTTGTTGCTGATCGCTGGGCTATCTTGCAGTAGTTGTTGCTCGGTTCCTTGTAGAATCTCGCAAAGCGATTTGATTAATAGCAAACGTGCAAACATACAGCATAAGACAAACATAGTTTAACACAGCCCTTCGCAATGAAATAAGCACTAGATCCGTTTGGACCCAGTGCAGAGGATTTTTTAATAAATTTTGATGGAGGAGACGTTATTTTAAGTGGGATTAATTGTAATTTACTCAACTTGAATTGAAATTTCGCTACGATTCGTTTCTATGAGGTTAAACATGTGCAGTATTTCAGGGGTCAATTTTGCTCCAGCGGGAGGGGAAAGTACAATGATTGGGGGGTCAGTTGCCCCTCATAAGGTTACAAGAGGCCCTGAGTCCCAGTGTGCATGTAAGCGCGTTAAATCATTCAAAAAAGTGGGAGTCTAATGTCGACCGGTGTGTATTTTCTAAGGTGCTCACAACGTTATGTTGACAAATTTAGCTTATGTTCAAGCTTTTAGACTATGTTTGGCACACAACGGATCTGTTTCCTACATAAACTGTTAAGGTAGTGATTAATTCCAACCTCCAAGAAATGGCACAGACGGTGGGTTTTACACCATCAGGCATACAGATGTTCCATGTGTCGACGAGTTCCGTTTAGCATAGCAGGTATCTGTATTTTCGTTTCAGGCAATGGATGGGCAGCGAAAAGCTCGGATGAAATTGGAAGAATAGCAGCTGCCATGACTGTCGATGGACGATGGGACATACCCTTTCCAAAACATTGGTTCAAGGCTCAGTATATTGCTAAGCCCAAAATTTGAAATTGAGGCAACAACTTCTTTATTTTACTCGTTGCTTTGCTGTGATCGTTGAGCTCTGAAATGTTGTATGGCTGAAGGCATTGCTACTGGACTTCCTCGCGTCTGGGCCTCAGCCCCCCTGACAACGCTCCTCCCCCGGAAAACCAGCTAACCTCCTGGGACAACGGATCGTCAGCATGTACAGTAAGGTCTGTGTTAGTCCCGATACAAGGAGTTATGACAGGATGGGAAGGAAGAACATATTCATAACGTGGAACTTTGGGACACAACGTACTAAAGTTATATGCTGATAACAAGGTTCATACAAGGCGTCTTGTTTATATATTCAGTTCCTGAAGTACTTGCTTAAAAGTGATACCATAACTTTCAGGAAGCTCTGTTAGGACAACAATTTACCATTTTGACGTATGTAAAATAAGTTTCAAGACAATTCCTTGCTCGTGAAATGAGGAAGATATATTAATACGCTCAAAATACTTTCCATGAAATTTAAGAGAAGTATTCCATGACTTTTGTACCACCGTATAATCTTCTAAAATTCAAAGAACTATTCTTCTAAATTTTTTACTGAAATTTACATAAATCTTATATGTTGGAAAAATAACAAAATATTTAAATTTTTAAGGAATAGTTGTTTGAATTTGAAAAGAATATCTAGTGGTGCAAAAATTATATAAAGCTTCTCTTAAATTTCACGGAAAGTATATGAGTGTGCAATGTTGTTGTCTTAAAACAAAAAACAATTTATTTTTGTATAGGGCTTGAAAATATATTAAGTATTTCTCCTAATTAATTTACATTATTTCTGTATATATTTCCAAACCATATTTTATTAAAACTGAAAGGAAAACAAATGTTAACCATATAACAATATTGGTTTTGAACCAAATATATAAAAGCTTAAGCCAATTTCTTGTAAAACCAGTCGGGTCAAATTTGGGTCCACCGATGGACCCAAAATATCGTCGCATATCGTGTTCTATCTGCCTGCGGTTCAGAATTTTGTACAATCCCAACGTAAGCTTTGGTGAATCCAGCTGTGCTCAATGACAATGCTTGTGTACTACAGCTATAAATCGAGAAATTTATGTGCCTGTGCCTGTGAAAAACGTGGCTGTTCGACCTTTGTTAGTGCAGAGGTGGAAATTATTACCGTTGGGTGTTTATCCTGGGAGTATGCAGATATTAATTCAGCAATATAACTATGATCTCGTCTTAAGCTTTACCGCAAATACTAACGTGGGCATTATAGCATGGCAGAGTATGTCTTCAATACGGCCATCAACGACAGGCAGTTACTCGCAAAGAGCTACCAAGCAATAGAAATTTAGCAAAATGTAGTTTTTCATTTATTGCTGAATAAATTTATCCTAAGATAGGTTAACCTGTTTTCCTAGCTGCAATGTACAGTAAGAAAACACAATGATTATTGCAACACCTATAAAAATGTTTAGCAGAATCATCTCTTTTTTACATGGGAATGATACACATTTGAAACCAACCCCTTTAAGCTTACAATCACTCCTGGAAAGTCAGCATAAAAGCTGAAAAAAGTATTTTAAGCAAAAATTATTTTGTAAAGGTCACGTGACAAACCTAAACAGTAACATAACTATAATTCATTTATCCAATGATCAATACGGTTACATCGGTAAAAAAATTTCGCATAAACAGAATGTTTTACTGCAGTCGATTTTAGGATTTTATGTCCCATTTTTTCGTCGCTCTACTGAGGCTTCTTACTCGCAGAAATAACCAAAATTCCTTTTTCGTTCAGCTGCGTTTTAAACGAATCCATATCGACATCCGACGGAATATGATAGGTTCGATGGATTTCACGACTGATTTTGCCGTAATGATCGCTGCGTTCATCGTGGGTAGCATCGATAATCAATGTGTCTTCGCCTGTCTTGACCTGAATCGGAAAATTGTATAAATGGGACTTGTGCCCTTCAAGATCACAAAAGGTTGGTAAAAGGGACACCCTTGATACTAAGATTCTATAGACGACAGTCTCAATTATTCTATAACGTGAGGACTTAGAGATTATAGTTATTTTCAAATAGTAATCAATGTCAGGTCGTATTTTAATTTAGACAGTTTCTTAGTAGCCGTAACGTGGCGCACAGCAAATGTACCTATATAGCCACTTAAGCCAACTAAGTACACCTGACTTGATAATGTGGCAGTTTTGATGTCAAAATTTACATAGTTAGCCCCTGAATCGTCCCATAGGATTAATAACACCCAACATAGGTGTGAGACAACAAAGGCAACTTGTTTAATCCTTTCATGCCAACTAGGTTCAAATGGACATAACGCACTTTGTGAGTCATCGTGCTTACTGAGTTTAGCGTATGATGTACGTTTGCAGGGAGTTCGCTCGCGTTGCGAGGTGCCTTAAGAAACCAAGTAACACATCCTAGATAGCATAGCGGTTTGCGTACGCAGCTTTCACCCGTACATCCCGGGTTCGATAACTGTCAAATCACTGTGTCTACACATCACTACAATTTACCTGATTTAATTGCGGTTTTAAATGGTAAAAGTTATAAAGAGCCCAATAAACTCATTGCTAACCACCAACGTGCAAGAAACCGGCTTATTCGAAATTTAGAAAATTTCACTTTTTTGGATATTTTTTAAACTTTGGCTCATAGCTCGGTAGCGGCTACTTTGATTAAAATAGCATAACAATAAAGTTATAGCTGTCGATACACAGTGCAATTCCTCGATCTGAAGCCTCTGGTAAAAGTTATGGCCTGAAAATGGGCGAATTCATATTGCGAATATAGAAATCTCCAAGGCTCCAAGATTTTGGAGAGCAAACCATTGGAGCATCGCAAGTACAAAGCTAATTGCACAATTACACTTCTTTACACGTCGAATAAAAAATTTGTGAAAATACATCAATCTACTGAGGAGTTATGAGTGACATACACAGTAAAAATAATTTTTTGGCTAATAAAAAGCTGTTTTAGGAAATTAATTCCGGTCGCTCCATTTCAATGATATTGTTCACACAAAATATTACCAAGCGGATTGATTTCGTTCAGGGTTAAAAAGGTTAACCTTAACCGGGACTTGCAGTTGAAATCTTAATCCTACTCGCCACGACTTCGCCGGCGCACTCCTCAACTCGATCGGATCCCACCATCGCCGCGTCCGAACAAAGCTCCATCAGGAAAACTCTATAATCAAATTCCATATCTTTTGAAAAACCAACATTCTTTTAAAGCTATTAAAACTTCTTAGCAGCATTACCGAAATTTCCTTGGGCGTAAAGTATGGAACTTCCAGTCCAACTTCAAAGCGTTCCCGAGTATTGATCACTTTCACAACGCCGTCGTTATGTTGCAACGGCCAGTCCCACATTTCCGGGGTCCACGAATGATTAATTTCAAGTTTGCGTCCGGCCATTCTTTGTTTGAGTGGTGCTCAAATTTTTATTTAAAATATAAATTGTCGGATTTAACGAAAATTTAAACATTAAAATAGTAATGATCAAAATATAAAAATTCACATAGCTGAGGTAAACTGAGCGACAGAGCATAACATTGGAACCACAAGCCTTGTAGATCATTCGCGCCGCTACATTTGCAGTCCACATTAAAAAACCTGAACTTCTTTCTTACGCGTCAATAGCTTTACAAACTCAACAACTACAAAAGAGATGTCGTTTGATTATTCGTTTATGTTTCCCAAAACATTATAAAGTACCAACAATCTGTTAATGAGAGATTGGTGGTAATTTTTTTGTTTATTTCCTAATGATAATACTAAAAGTACCCATGAACACCAAACAACGACGGAATCTTTTAAAATTTACCCATAAATAAATTCAAGTAAAATTAGAATTTTTAGGATTTGGAAACTATTTTTCACATTGGATGCCATTAGTACATCGACTGCAATACGATGGAAAATTGCTCTGCAGCCCACTTTGTGAACTCCAGACCGCATTGGGTTCAAATATTTCAGACCCGAATAGAGCCGACCCGATTGCAGTTTCTCAAGATACAAAGTTTTATTTGTGCAATACGGAACATCGCCTGCAATACGATGGAAACTTGTTCAGCAGCCCACTTTGTGAACTCGAGACCGCATTGGGTTCAAATATTTCAGACCCGAATAGACCCGACCCGATTGCAGTTTCTCGAGATACAAAGTTTTATTTGTGCAATACAAAACATGGATTGCAATACGACGGAAAATTATTCAGCAGCCTACTTTGTGAACTCGAGACCGCGTTGGGTCCAAATATTTCAGACTCGAATAGACCCGACCCGATTGCAGTTTCTCAAGATACAAAGCTTTATTTGTGCAAAACAAAACATCGCCTGCAATACGATGGAAAATTGTTCAGCAGCCCACTTTGTGCCCGCATTGGGTCCAAATATTTCAGCCCGAATAGTCCCGTCCCGATTGCAGTTTCTCAAGATACAAAGTTTTATTTATGCAATACAAAACATCGATTGCAGCACGATGGAAAATTGTTCAGCAGCCCACTTTGTGAACTCGAGACCGCATTGGGTTCAAATATTTCAGAGCCGAATAGACCCGACCCGATTGCAGTTTCTCAAGGTACAAAGTTTTATTTGTGCAATACAAAACATGGATTGCAATACGACGGAAAATTATTCAGCAGCCTACTTTGTGAACTCGAGACCGCGTTGGGTCCAAATATTTCAGACCCGAATAGACCCGACCCGATTGCAGTTTCTCGAGATACAAAGTTTTATTTGTGCAATACAAAACATGGATTGCAATACGACGGAAAATTATTCAGCAGCCTACTTTGTGAACTCGAGACCGCGTTGGGTCCAAATATTTCAGACTCGAATAGACCCGACCCGATTGCAGTTTCTCAAGATACAAAGCTTTATTTGTGCAAAACAAAACATCGCCTGCAATACGATGGAAAATTGTTCAGCAGCCCACTTTGTGCCCGCATTGGGTCCAAATATTTCAGCCCGAATAGTCCCGTCCCGATTGCAGTTTCTCAAGATACAAAGTTTTATTTATGCAATACAAAACATCGATTGCAGCACGATGGAAAATTGTTCAGCAGCCCACTTTGTGAACTCGAGACCGCATTGGGTTCAAATATTTCAGAGCCGAATAGACCCGACCCGATTGCAGTTTCTCAAGGTACAAAGTTTTATTTGTGCAATACAAAACAACGACTGCAATACGACGGAAAATTATTCAGCAGCCTACTTTGTGAACTCGAGACCGCGTTGGGTCCAAATATTTCAGATCCGAATAGACCTGACCCGATTGCAGTTTCTCAAGGTACAAAGTTTTATTTGTGCAATACAAAACAACGACTGCAATACGACGGAAAATTATTCAGCAGCCTACTTTGTGAATCTTAGACCAATTTACCTTCAAATATTTCAGAGCCGAATAGACCCGACCCGATTGCAGTTTCTCAAGGTACAAAGTTTTATTTGTGCAATACAAAACAACGACTGCAATACGACGGAAAATTATTCAGCAGCCTACTTTGTGAACTCGAGACCGCATTGGGCCCAAATATTTCAGATCCGAATAGACCTGACCCGATTGCAGTTTCTCAAGATATATGGTCCGTTTGTTCAATACAAAACATATATAGTGAACGAAAACAGTAAAAGATGTTTTAAAATATATGTTCACACTTTATATTTTTCGCTATACTTATATTTAGCATATGTATTATCGTTTATCTAAGCGGGTCCACTAAAATTTACATTGGTATTGTGAAAAATTGTGTCAATTATGGAGATGGACCGTGATTTGAGAGAATAAGAGAATATTTTGGACCCTAGTTTGACCCGACGAGCCGAGTGTGGTGTGTGACTAGACTCGACCCCATCTGAATGTGGTCTCTAATGTGGACATCATCGTGAACTAGGAATTTTTTATGGAATGCCAATCTGAGCGCTGTTTACAAGGGTTGTTCAAAACGAGTTTTAAGTTTAGGTATACTAAAATATGATAAGGCCAGTGTACACCGCGCCAGTGGAAAAGGCAAAGACACAACACCAAAGGACTCATATGAAAAGATAATAACTCTAAAATTGGACCTTATTTGAAATTTCGACGAAGTTGCGGTTCCTTCACAAAGTCTCCAAAAAATATTTATATATAACAATGTGTCCATTCCGTAAATTTTTGCACTAGACCTAAAAGTACACTACAAACCAAATCTATAAAGACCAAGTGAGGACACATATGTTCTATAAACATGGGTTTACAGACCAGTTTTGGGAAGACAGAACCTTGGGCTTTGCACGGGCTAAGTCGCAAAATTACACCACTAAGTAGCGTTCTAAATGTTTGTAAGGACCTAAACTATGTATCCAAAAAGTCAAGCGAAGTTTTTTTAACTCAAGAAATAATAAACTAACTTGTATTTACCTTAAATTGGTTACAAAGGTTTACCCTGTGAAAATTTTACGAAATTAACTCGTGTAAAATACATTTAACTTACTTATCAATAAAGATGTCTTTAGCAGATCAAATAAAATATGCAATTATAATTAATGCAATTATGCAAATTATGCAATTATGTGTAATTTCTTAAACGCTTCAGTAATTTACCTGCAATTCAAGTATAATACATGATTATCGTATTACATTGTTTTTTTGCAATATTGGGTGTTTGTATGAGAAGTCGGTCCCGAAAATTTTGAAAAAATGTAATAAGTTCTATTCGGGATTTATAGCTATTTCCTAATATGACCCTTCCAAGAGTCAAATTTTACCTACTAAACGTAAGAAATACGTTAAAACACATTATATTGGTTGTTTTAAATTTTATAGTTCTGATTTTCCGATCTGTACAGACGTTAATTTGAGAAGATGCGATATTGAAAGTAACTTTCGAAACGACAATCAGAGACGTCTTAGCAGCATTTTTGAGACGATATTTTGGCATCTTAAACTAAAAAACTAACAATATTTCGAAGCCCAGGGATGAACCGGAGGTTCCCCTATATTATGCAGCAAAAATCCGCAATCCCCAAGTTCCAACCAGTGTTCCTTGGTTCATGTCAAATTTTTTGAAGTTTTTAGAAACTCAAATTTTGGGAGCCCTTAATTTTTTCTATTTAAGGACAAATATTCTCTAATTTCCAATATTTTTACCAATTTTGCCACAGTGTTTGCCAGTTTTCTCCCTATTTTTACCAGTTCTCGCTATAATTTTACGCGCCTCTTGAGCGCGCGGCGTAGAGGATTGTTTGGGTGCTGAAGATTCATACCCTAAAGGTGTAACCCCTCCCCCCACCCCCATCGATGCCTATTACCTAAGCCGCAAGGCATTGGATACCTATTCATTAGCTGATATGTAGTGTCCAATTCACCTGGGGTTCTTTATTTTAAAAGAGAAAAGTGTGCAACACCGTACTTTCAGAATATAATATAGTTATTGTTTACCGGATAAGCGGACAATGCGAATATTTATTTACAATAGATTGCGCAGTGTGTAATCTTAAATTGTATAAATATTTTACATTTATTTCACAGAAAACTACTCCCGAAACAATAGAAGAGTCAAAACCACAATTTATTTTGGGCTAAAAAGAATCATCCAGTCGAAAATTTATCAATATTAAAAATTACAAAGCGGCAATTTTAGTACCATTCGAATTCGATGGACCTGGCGGTTTACAAAATATTTAGTTCGGCCATTTATTGCAACAAAATTCGTAAATATATACATTTAAATTTAAATATCATTCGAAACGCATTGACGAGCTCAGTCGAACGGTGTCAAAAATGAATCTGTTGACGAGATAATGCCGTAGCATTAGGCTTATGCGGCCTTCACGGTTATAATATCCCTATTTTTTGGAAATTTTGCCCCCTGCAGCCGCGACATTACTGTATAGACAGTCTGGGTCACACCCATACCGTAAATCAACTCGTGAGTGTACACAGCACGCCAATTAGCAACTACATTTTTTGTTTACGGTGTTGCACACATCATTAGCTACTATTTTTTCACGATTTAAGGGCAACGCATACTGTCTGATTTAATGCGGTGTTATATGCTACTGTGTTAGCTTTTACTTTTTTGACAGTTCCGATATTAATATCCAGAGAATATAGACGTTCATAGGGCGGTACGCCGCATACCGTCAATATAACTACAATGAAGACGCGGTATCAGAGAGTATGTGCACTAAGTTAAGGACAAGAGTAAGCGGACCAGTTAAAAAAACTTTGATATTAAAAGCATCAATTAAGGAACCAGCACTTAGTAACATTGCTTTCATATAGTTTTGACGTAGAACAACAAAAAAGAATACTGCTTATTCGTATCGTGCATTACTAGTGATTTTCAAAATTTAATCTACATCAATAAGCGCTTTATAGAAATATGAAAGAAAACATTATTTATTCCTTAAATCCTTCACATTTTGTTATTTAAGGAATTCAATAAAGGCATTTAAGGAACAAGGGAAATTGTTAACCATCTTTTCTTCTACACTTTCATAATACAGAACTTTTGCCTGTCACAATGTTAAGCTCAGCTTACATGCTAAAGCCAGCAATATCATGTTAATAGCAAAAAGGAAAAAATGTTGGTTTCTAACATCTAGCTCCTTAACGCATGGATTCTGAATCCCGGCTTTATAATAGAAGCAGCTGCCGGTTTACGCTACATGTACTCAAGAGTCAGAAAACCCTACAACTGAATTTATGAAAAAGCTACTAGCATGGCATTGACTATAAAGTCACTGGCTAAGGGTCTGTTTAACACAAATCCTTTGAGATACGATTCAAGCAATTTAGCCGTTTTATAGCTGAACAAATACTATGGTGTCACTCAGAATATTTGCTGCTACCTTGCCCATAGTGCATCGATTTCGTTGGTCACATTCTATACACCAGTACACTTCGTATTACAATCTCGCTTTAGTCTGCTATTGTTTCGTAATCAATCCAACATCTATATATTCCTAAATAGTGTATTGGTTTGCTAACGCCGCTAGCGGTCATTCTTGTTCTATCCGCAGCTTTCGGCAAAAGGTTGCTCCACATTACGTTCTCAATCTATCCAAGAAATGGCTTCAAACACTACACAATCGTCGACTAACACTTTCCTAGATAGTGAGTGTTACAAAATTACAGCGTACTGTGTAAGGCTAAACAGAAACTGCGTCGGTCAGAGTGGGTTATATTCGCCAGTTTGCAAAGTTCCTTAAGAACCTGAGCAATAGGTGTTGTATAGCGTCGTGGGCAGCGAACAGCCTGGCATCCAAACAATCCAGGTTGAATCAGCTGCTGCGGCAAAAGTTTGCTTAACATTGCAGGAAATGCATATTAATTCATGCGGAAAAGGATTAATAGAACAGAGCTCAAATACAGTACAAGCGGACCCAGTGCAAACTAGGATAGTTGCTGTCATATCGATCATTTGATGGCATAACTTTAGTTGTCTTCCTGACATCTATCTGTAATTTTGGCGTTAATGGTCGCGAAATCTATATCACAATATAGATAGGTGCAGGATAGATTATTAAATGATACCTATCCAATCGAACGTGGTCCTAATGCGACGCTTACATCATAATGGACCCAGCATGTGGAAGTTTTGTGTGCCAATAATCTACAGCATACCGTCCTATCGTATATGGTACATACGGATGCACTCCATATAATGGGACAAATGGTGTATGAGACACCATCAATTTATCAGTAGTGCCTCTGTAAACGTTTGACAAACAAATCAGGCGTGAATCTCCATTTTTTATAAAACTTGATGAAGCTGACGTTTTGCTGATTAAAAAGGAATTATCTTTTGTAAAACTGAAAATGTGCAAAGTTAGCGATTTATCTTACAAAGATGGGGTATAAAACATTTATCTATCGAAGAACTCAGTCGCTTGTTAGAGCTTGCCGAATTTAATTCGTTCCTTAAATGATGTCAATCTTTAGATAGTGCGCTCTCTCTATAATGCGTATTTGTAAAACAGAATGCAATAAATTTGAGTCTATTTCCCTATAACCTTTGATTTTACGAGAAACTAGCACATTGTCCGAATCACGTGCATAATTAAATTTTTACACCTAATTTTGCGATATAATTCGACTATAACTTTGGAGAATAAAAGTTAAACCAAATTAAATTTCACAGAGGTAAATTTCTTAATCATGAACTGAATAGAGCCTTGTTGCATAAATTAGAATTACTGCTACAAATCTGCGAAATAATGCATATTAAACTCGCTGAGTCAAATCAGTTAAATCCGTCCTAACCTGATTCAGTAAGATAAAACCGGATAAAATCGACACTTTTTCGTTTTTGATTGGGAAAGTACCTAGTCAAAAGCGAATAAATTTTGATTCAGAGTGTGACATATGTCACTCCTACCGAGTTAACATTGATTCACTTGAGTTCTCAATCAAAAAATTATTAACTCCGACTAAACCGAAATGTCACTCAATGGTATTGAGTTAAATAGGGACCCACGAGTGTATTCTAATTTAATTCAATAGTTATTACGTTGTAGATACTGTTCTGCCATAATGTATACATCCCAGAAAACAATGTCAGACACAGTCAAATGGTGGTGACAAGAAAATATTAGCAGAGTATCAGCGAAGCAACAGTGGCTATTGATTCGAATTTTGAAGCTTTAAACAATATAGAACTTTACATATCTTAGCAAACTTTTACTCGCACGAAATTGTCGAGAAACTGAAGAGAAGACTGTTATAAGCTGTTTTGAGAAAATCGTGCCATTTGGAAGACGACACGGCTGCGAAATGTGTGTTTACAACTGTTACCGGACAATAAAAGGCGACCACTCTAAACTCAAATATATTTCCTTTCGATTTTAAAATTATTCAAAATTTTAAATATATAAATACGGATATTTATTATATATATAATTCATTATAGTATAATAATGTACAATTTAAAGATATATATACATATAATAGATGTTAATTTGTATATAGTGGTTCCGAATTTAGCTATATAACCGTATATATATTTGTAGAGTTAGTTGGTGATTTTGAAATTTTGCTTAAAACCAAATCGGTATCAAGTTGCTACAGCTATGTCTGTCACACTCACACGATTGCTTGCTTGACAAAACTTAACAGTAGCAGAAAATAATTAAGCTGTTTGAAAGCGTTATATATATCGAGACTCTAGAGCACATTGCGACAGCCTGTTTACCACAGCCGAAAACTTCTTTAAGCTTAAGAATTTAACAAATTTAGTCGCAAAGGACGGCTTCGATTGTAAAATTTTCGCTCTGATTTTGTTCGAACTAAAATTGTAGCTCACTATATAATTAATTTAAAGCTCGAAACTATAAATCACGTAGAATTTTATTTTTAAAGTGGACAGACAATCTGAGGTAGACAGACAGGGCATCTCTTTTAATATTGTTGTTATTCTCTGTATTTGTACCCATCGCTCAATATATCATAATTGAATGCTAGCTAAAATAATTTATTAATTTTACTTATTCAACTGAATTTATACACTTAACTACAAATACAACATATATATATACATGAATAGTGTATGCCGCTTATTTATATAAAATACATCACATACAAATCGTCAGAAGTGACAAAATCTTAATTAGCGTCCCACGAGTAAAACATACCGCACAATGCGTAAATAACTGACCAAAAAATTATATGGCTAACACCATAAAATACCTGGTATTCCCATAAATATAACTGGGTATTTTTATGCCAATATTTTTGTTTCAATCAAATTTCCGGGTCTTCTGAAATATATATTCTTGCAAAAATGCTTAATTCCAGTTGTTTTGCGGGATATGGCGTATTAATGGTTCCTTGCATTGTGGTTACTTTTTAATCGAGAGCTGTCATCAGCAGCCGCAAGGGTTATTTCCGTGGTAACTATTTTAATACTTGTAAATAGCACACATATTTATCAACATATCGTCTAACGATTGACTAACAAGCTTGGAATAAAAACAATGTCAAAATTATACGGATGTTGTCAGTTTGTCAGTAACCGGCCCGAAAAAATTGCAGCAAGCACATGTCGACCTATTCATTACTTTAGTTTAATTATGCATAATTTAAAGCAGGAATCATTGAATAAAATATAATCTTAGTTGCTGGGGATTAACTTGTTACTCATCTTCGTTAAGGAATAAGTGCTCGACACTGGTTCAATATGTCAAAAATATTAAAAAAGCTTACTTTTCTAAGCTTTGACTATATCTCAAACTTTGGAGTTAAGCGGTGTTCTGCAACAAAATTATTAGTGTTTTGAAGCATGGTCTCATCTATCTATATTGAATTATTGATGGATTTTAGTGAAAGGCACCAGATGTATCAGGTAACTTTAAGGTGACTTGAACATAACCTTAATAGTAGATCTGGGGTAAACGATACGGGTGTCGCTGGAAAGCATGTGAAATTCGTTGAAATTTTTAACTAAATTGGAATACCGGGTCATAAAACTGGAATACCGGATTCACTTGTAAAAGTATTTAAAATGACACTAGATAAGGTTCTCCGGTATCTTATGATATCAAAAATTAGAGATTTCACCTCAGTTGCACTTTCGTTCAACTGATACCGAAAATCCTGAATCGAGCTATGAACAGATTTCAGAGTTTAATGATGACCCAACAGTTCTCGTTCACGAACGGAAGTTCGTACAGTCAAATGTATGATCAGGTACATGCAGAACTTAAGTAGCACTATCCTGAGAGTCACTTCAGTGAAATCGGTTAATCCATATATACTTAATTTCACGGCTAATTCACCTCAGGGTTAATAATTAATTCAATTTTGTTTTCATAATTAATTCAAAGGTGAATTCAAAGCATACTTTTGTTGCAAATATTATAATAAAGTTTACATAACGTAAAGTGGTCAAAAAAGATGATTTAATAGTATAAATAAGACACCCAAATCGGTGCAACACATTAAGAGAAACATTTTGAGCAATCGGTAAAACCGATCCGACCATCTGTTGCTGACTTTATGAAGATTAAAAACAACATCGTGAATTATTTGCACTTGCTGTGTGATTTTAATTAAATGATACAAGGGCCTACTACTTACGATAGTAAGTATATAATACCATTATATTCAATGTATACTTTCAGAAATTTACAATGCCTAGCTGCATATTTCATCCGTCGGCAAGTTTAAGATGTTGACATCAAAGAACAGAACATAACGCAACGACACAATTTTTGTAAATATTCTGCAAAAATTTCTGAAGTAAATTTTCAAATCTCCAATATTGGTAATTATTTTCAGAATCCAAAATAAGCCAACACAAGTTTATTTGGCAGAGTCCAGATAATTTTTTTCGACCAGTGTAGCTTTTATGGAGGGAACTTAAAATACATGCTATGCCTTTCCTGATATACTAAGCAGAAGTGAAACTTTAGGCCTGATGACCAGACCGAAACGGGCCTAGCCCATGAGCCGGACCGAGCGGACATGCATCATTTTCGTTCGGGCTGTGCCAGGCTTCGGGCTTGAAATGAAAATTTCGTGTCAGGCCGGGCCACTGATTTTGAAAACCAAGAAACTCAGTCCGAAACCAGGCACCGAAAGTTTGAACACATACAAAGCGAAGGTAAATGCGACACAAACAAACGTGCATATTGCACGGGTAGCTAAATTACTACCTATATACAAATCGTTGCGATAAGACTAATTGATCAGTACGTAAGGTTTGGGCATGTATTGTGCGCTGCGAAGATTCGTCATCATGCTAAAAATAGCTCCGAGCTGCTGGCCTGTGGAGGGTACACAGAGTTCAAACACTATCCGGTTCGACTTTAGGGTGACGCAAAATGGTTCTTCAGAGCTACACAAAATGCAAAATACTGTGCGTATGAAAGGGTGCATCAAATTCAGTCCATTAGTTAGGTAATTCTTGTCTCATCCTACTGTTCTTTAATCTTAAAAGGGCTTACGCACCAATGAGGTCATCGTCACAATCATTATTTTGAACAAAAAATTGCCGAAATCCATTTAACATAAGACGAGTTATGAGTAATAGCGACGAGAGACAGACCAAAAAAATGAAATTTTCAGCATTAATCACCCCACATTAAGTGGAATCTTTGCACGCTTCGCTACGTTTCAATAATACCCATGTTTAAGCCACAATGAGCATGAATTAAAATGTTATTGTCCATGGCAATATAATAAGAAAGCTGAATTGGTTAAAATGTATTAGGAGGAAAATTTTCGAATTGGACGAACCAAAACCCCTCGGTAGCTCTGGCGGATCACTCAGCCGCAATACCGGCTTTCCAGGAACGGTTCCCTTACAACCCCAGATTCCTCGACCCTCAAGGGAAAAAGTGACGCTTAGTCCCATGGAACCGATTAGCTTAGCAAGCCGCAGGCGGGGTGTTAGGTCTGGTCACTTGCGGTGGCACACGTGTCTGTGTACTAGGACCAGCTCTGGCCTTAACGGATCCCAGCTGCACCACCTTATATTTCTTTGTGGTGCCCGGACAACCCCGGCTTCCACGACTCCCCGATGAACTGCTAGCTGACCAAAGGGAATCGCTTAGCTTAGCGAGCTGCCGGTGGGTTTACCGGGGTGTTCGGTCTGGCCCTATTACTGGCCCATGTATCTAGTAGTATGGAGGTCCCCCGGAGGGAGGGTCAACCCCTAAGCGTGAACATAGATACCTCGCAGGATATCCGCAAAGCGTGATGTAGTTCTAGTCAGCTCTGTCCTATTTTTAGTGACCAAATAAACTCCCCACCCACGGTTTTATCACCCGATGGACACGCTTAGTGATAGGTACTAACAAATCTTTCGATAATGCGTGATTGACTACTATTTTAACATTTGTGTTTTATTACCCTTTGCTCGGTCAGGGTTTCAAACATCATGTACTCACTGCTTTAGTAATAATCAGCCCGATTCATTACGTTTGGAGTCACCTGCGAACATCCTGTGATTATGGTGAAGTGATGTCCTATTACAGTCGAAAAGCTTGGGCGCCGGGACAGGATGGGAAGCGTATGGCCTTACAAAAACGGCAAGCCCCGGCCACGTCTTCCCAAAGCAGGACGACGATGCTGGCCTTCCTTTGATTTTGGGTCCTGTACTGTAGACATGAAAACAAGTCGTTCTGACGAGGACCCTACCGCGTCTACACGGTGTGGGAGTCCGCGACTACTAATTTGCGTAAGTTTAGAGGTACATTTTGGTAGTAGAACTCCTCAGGGTACTGGTTCAACTATGGGGTGCGGTCTCGAGTAATTTTGTTTGAACTTAGACTAGATATACACGTCGCAGCTGACTCTAGTTTACTCTGCATTCTCGGTATTGCGCCTCTCCAGGCAATTTCCATTTCGCATCAGGGTCCGTGGTCATTTGCGGCACCTTGGCCCGGAGCTATCGCTATCACATTCTTAAACGTTGTGTCCTGAGAGCCTAAAGCTATGAATTTGAACGTTTGGCGCTGCATTGAAAATTCTCCATTTTGCTAAACCTCGGCTAAAATGCGACGACACAACGCACGAGGAGTTATGATACGGCACTCCGCATCGAAGTATCCGGATCCACCCGACGATAGTTATTAAATGTTAAGGCTGCCGCAATACTCTACCGTCTCTATACGACGAGGAGTACCCGTCCGAAATTTCCAGTTATAAAACCCTACTCCTTGATGTGAAACACTCAGGGTAAAACTGAAATTTCGGCAGTTGCATTGGGATCCGCTTTTTAATTATTCATGTAGAACAATACCATGGCCGAACCTGCAAATGACCACGTCCGTTTGGACGTTGTATTCCTTTCGCTTCTTAGCCGGTACGCCTTACTCTCGGATAATCTGGATCCGCTCGCAACCTACCAATCTATGACACGAATCGGACCGTTTTCCTAACTTAAATGATATGCGTTGATCTCTAATACAACAGACAAAAAGCATGAGTAGGCATGGAGCAATCTGAGGTCTTGTGGTGTGCGAGCGTGTCCGCCGGGACCGCGGAGGCGTTTAACTATTTAATTAAAATTGACGATGTCGTGTCTACACTGCGTGGCGAACTGGTTTCAAGTGGGGTAACCAACTACGAACAAATGGAAATCTCAGAGAATAATACTCTAAATTTAAACGGGGATTGGTTGACTAAGTTTTGTTCACGCCTAACTACGGACATATGCACGCGACCGTCTCCCGGTCATCATCAGTCGTTCATCGCCTTACCCCTGTCGTGTCCCTGTGTCCTTCCCCTTCCCGTGTGTACTCCTTACTACCCCGATTTCCCATTCAAATCAGTTAACCATGAAAACGTTCCGCCCATCGAGTCTAGAAACTGTAAATGCGACCCGAAGCGTGAGGGAACCAGTCGAGAACTGAAGAAATTTGTGATCGATTTAAACGCGTGGTTTTCTCAACTTTGTTGGGGCTGCACTTACGAGCGTGCGGAGCATCCTTCGGACGCGCAAGCCCCCACATGGGCAGCCCTTGCTAGCGAGCTTTTAAAGACGAGCAGTACACCAGGAGGGATTCTGCGCTGCGTCTACACAGCGAGAGTCGCCCCTGGGGAAAATCAAAAGCAAAGAGAAGACGAAAATCAAGCGGAAAATTATGCAAACGAAAATGCGAAAGTGGCAACAACCGCCTTAACTGAAAACCGCCGACTATGCGGCCAACTCTCTCGACTGGTCCCGACGCTGGGCCTCGGGCCTTTTCTTTTCATAGCCTGCTCACTACCCCCTCCCTTTTTGTCTCTGTCCCTGAAATCATTAAAACTTGAAAACGGTCCAAATTTCAAAATATTAAACTTTTAAATCGGCGCCCTAACACGTACACAAATATGCATACATTAAATAAAAGCTTCAAATAAATGAGCCAAAAGTCGACAAAAACGATAAGCTACAGCAATAACAAAACTCGCCCCTTGGTCATCAATGTAGACGTAAGCCCTGGACAGGCACACAACCGGCAGCGTAAACAACAAAACCTCGCGCTGGTCGATTCTGGATGAATGGTTGTGTAAAACCGGGATGAACTAATACTGGTTCATCTAGTAAAGGTTGTCTTAGCTTCTTAAATGCTTCCTCGCACCTAGGTGTCCATTTAAATTCAGTGTCTTTACGCTTTAGTTCGTTCGTGGTTCACATATGTCCGAATAATTTGGTATGAATTTTTGGAAGTATCCTACAAGTCCTAGAAAACTTTGGAGCTGCTTCAAAGTCTCCGGACGTTTAAATTCTTCGATTGTTATTTCCTTTTCTGGATCTGGTTCGACGCCTTCTATCCTAATTATGTGTCCTAAACACTTTAGACTGCCTCGGCCAAAGTGACATTTCGATGGTTTCAATTTTAAATTTGTTCTGCGAAAACGGTCGAAAACCCTGATTAGGTCCGCTAGATGAGTGTCGAAAGTTGGCGAGAATACCAATATGTCATCTATGTAAATTAAGTATTTTTCCCACTCGAGCCCTTTCAAAATCACGGACATGCAACGTTGGAAAGCTCCTGGGGATGAATTTAATCCGAACGGTAGGACGTTGTATTCATATTGCTCATGAATCGTTACGAAAGATGTTTTGTCCTTAGTTTCTGGGTCTAACTCTAGTTGCCAGAAGCCTTTATTTAGATCTAAACTGGACATTAGCTTAGTATTTCGGAGGCATCCTAAAATATCATCTATCCTAGGCAATGGATATGCATCTTGCTCTACGACTGTGTTTACCTGACGAAAGTCCACGCAGAGTCGGAGTGAACCATCACTCTTGGTTACGTACACTATTGGAGAACCCCAAAGTGAGCTTGATGGTGATATTAGTCCCATATCTAGCATACTGTTTAGCTCCTTTCTGAGCGGTTCGCGTAAGGAGTGTGCTAGTCGATACGGCGCTTGCTTAATTGGCTTAACATATACGGTCTCTATGCGGTGCCTATGTTCAGTGTAACGCCCTAAGTCGAAATCATGCGTGCTGAAGACGTCTGCATTTTCAGCGATCGCGGTTTTCAATTTTTTTAGCTCAAACGGAGACAATAGGGTCTTATCAAAATCTATCTCACTTAAGACCGTTTGGGCTCTTTCATGGTCAATTGACCTTTTCCTGCAACTATATGTTGGATGATCCTTTCAGGGTGTGCTGTTATGTTATTCAATTGCTTAGCTTGTTTGTGTTCCTCGTATCTAATCGAATTTTTGTTTGTATCCTTCAAAAGCTGTACAGTTGGGTTAATCGTTGTTTGGATATGGCCAATTGTCTGTCCGGCATAGATAGTGACCGGTGTGTTTCCGAAATTGATTACTGCGATTGGTATATTTCTTTGGCTCCTTAACACTAATGCGCGAGCCATTGCAATATCGACCATTTCCGGTGCGGGTACCGATAATGCCGGTCCTACGCCTGTTTCAGCTATTTCAGGGATCGCGTTAATAAATGTTTCAGTGTTTGGTTCTATTGTAGTAAGCTTCCTACACATTACTGCGATTAGTGGTTGGTTGTAACGTTCCAAACCTGCAAAAGGTATCTTAGCCTCTTCCACATCAACTGCGATTTATAAACAAAATTCCTTAAAATTTATAATACATTTTGGCAATTAGGACATGAAATTTGTTCCTATGATGCCACTGCAATATGGTGCTGTTTTAGTGACAAAGAATTCCGTTTATACCTTTATGGACCCGATCGACAAAGGCACGCTTATACTGCCGTCTAGTGCTAATTCCTGTTTAGTGGCAGATACTATCCTAGTGGAGTCGTCAGGACGCGGTTGGAGACCTAACTTACTGACTAAGTATTGCTACACAATGGAAACGCCTGCGCCGGTATCGATCAATGTAAGTACTGGTGTGCGGTATATGAAAGCATTGACTAGCAGCGGTGCGTCCATATGATGTATTGCGTTAACTTATCGGTGATAAGCTACTGTGCCATTCCCTCTACGTTGAGATCGCTTAGACATAGCAAACAGTTCAGTGGGTTTTACTAGAACGACGCTTTTGTCCTCGCGGGTAGCGTTTATTCGGGCTGACCGACGAGGACTCAGAGTTCGCAATTCTAGATGTTCCGTGGAAGCAGCCGGAGCTGAAACCATTGATCGAGGCGCGTTTGGGGCGCCATGCTCATTTTCAGTCTTGCTACTCAATTCGAGTCGCTTTGGCTCCGTCCGGCCACATGGTCGCTGCTGCCACCAGCGCTGCAAGCGTCCTTTTATGCATTTAGGACAAAAATCGGCTTTCTTCCTAAAATAGATTATTGCCTCTACGCCGATGACTACAAGCATGATGAACTTCCAAGGGTATGGAGCTACTCCCGTTGTAGTGATGTACGGAAAGTCAATTACCTTCTTCAACTGTTCATCAGCTATTTGCTGGATTTGCAGGTTTGTCGCATTGGCGTGTTCCAACGAGCACCAAACAATCGGTTTGAGGCGTATTTCTGGGAAGTCGTGAATGGTGATGTTAGGTCCAATGTGAACAGTGATTTCTTGCGCGTCTAGTGTGCTAGCCAGCATAAGTAGCCGGACCACGGGCTGGGTGTAGTTATCATGCGACAGCCACAAAACCCCATTAGCGGCGACATCGATTGTTTCTCCTCGGGTCACGTGACCAAGGTGTTTCTTCTTGGAGACTACAGCCTTGCGTTCAGCTGTTAGGATTAGAATCTCCTGTGCTGTAATGTAGACGTCGGTATGGTTGGCCATTGGTCCGACCAACGCACTGTTCTTACAGAGCTCACGATCCTCATTCGGAGCGTCCTCGCCCATGATGATCGAGTCCAAACAACGCGATGTATGGTCTGTTGCCAGTGCGTGTATCTCGTAGAACGCAATGCCTGGTCGCGTGTTACATGCGTGTAATTTTAGTACTTCGTAGCGTGCTCGTTCAACCCGAGTGGCGTAATTACGCAGTGGTAGTTTCATGTGGGCGCTGCGCTCCGGAACATTCCAGCCAACGTTGTATATTCGAAAGTAGGGTCGGACGTCGTCCGACGTGACTAATAGAACTCGCAGTATAAATACAAATTTAAATGATCCTAGATCGATATGCACTGGATAGATTTGCCCGAAGTGGTAAGCCAGTGTGCTGGTTCACGTATCAAAATAGTCTGCGCTATCTGCGAATTCTTTTGGAATAAGTTCTTAAGCTTGGACGCGTCCACTACTTTCGGTGATCGTTGACCGCTCATCATGGCTTCCATGACGGCGTCAACCGACGATCGGAGACTGGTGCTAAACATGTGATTTACTAGCTCGCGGTGAACCTCAGTAACGTAGCGTTACTGACATCTTACCTGGTCAATCATGGTGACCACCTCCTGCATTTGGTGATGTAAAAATGAACACAGCTCCTCATTAGCGTGCGTTAGTTTCATAATTGCTAGCGAATTACGGTAGACGACATTGTAGGTGTTTCTCATTTCCTTAGATAACGCGAGTACTTGCTTATTTAAATCTTTTAGATACACGGCATTAGTAAAAGCTACGCCTACGCCCAGAAATCCTGTTACTACGCCTGCGGCTCCGGCTAGTGCGGCGAGGAATCGTTTCTTTCGAATCTTAGGTTTCTCACAAAGATGAGCATTCGCCACGCAATATTCGCGCATGAGTGCCATATAGTAACTGGTGTCTAGTACACCTAGATATGTGCTCCTTAATTCGTTTTCCAATTCATGATCTTTCTGCTGTAAACCCAGGCATGGTAGTACAATTTGGGTTGGGACAGCAGTTTCCCAGGCAAGGTTTACCCCTTGGAGTGTATACACACCATACCATACCGATTGCCTGCCGACTGAGTTGCAGTCCATCTAAGGATAACTGTAAAATGATTTGTGAAAAGGTGGATTGCGAAGCGGTTATTGCTAAGCCTTGCGGTTCGATCTGCGTGCACACCTGTTGATTTACCATGGCTCCCAAACGTGCTACTTGGTCTGAGAAAGGCGTAGCAATAGCGTGTCCAACCAGGTGGAGATTCAACAAAAATATTAACCATCGCACTACTTTAGCTATTTTGCTTAACAATCCTACCGCACCTTTGATGCATTGACCTAACCGTTCAAAGAAGACCGTACAGACCCGATCGGTGATGCCCGGTCACTCCCGTCAACGGTGTAGTCGTGTTCATAGCTGACATTTTGATTGTCCGCGAAGAAACCTAACTCGGAGATGAGATCGTCATAGCCGAGCGATTCAATGGCGGGCATGTCAAATTCGTCCTCGCTGGCGTCACTGAGTGCTGCACTCAACTCACTTTCAAGTTCCTCTTCGTCAATGAATGTTATATTAGCGTCATTGTACGTGTTTGGGGACTTGGTCCATGTCTTCGTTTGGGTCACTTTGCCAGATGTTTTTGACAAGCCTTGTGTAAACACAATAGTCGCAGGTACAGCAGTTCCTCGCGCTTTTGTTTGCTACCTACTTCTCTGAATAGTGCGTTAGCCATTATAGCGTATACAATGTGATGCTTTGACAGCACCGGAGCTTTGGGTCCGGATTCGTCGAATTCCGTGACAAGATAATCCAACAAGTATGGTGCGCTTACTATGGTTTCTAACAGGGAATAACCGGAACCGAAATTTGCCGTTACCGGAACCAGCAACCGGAACCGTCCATTTAAACCGGATCCGGAACTTGGTCTTCGAAATTTATATGTAGGAAAACAGATGAGGGAAGAAATCAAGGTATAGTGGATTTAAAATACATTAAAAATAACTTTTACATTAAACTTAATGTACTGCGGTGGTACTATTGCCTTTCTGCAACTTTAAAGAGACTGAAGAAGCTAATAAATGTTTATTTATCGATCAAATATGTCGTTTTTGGACACCCAGAGCAAAAAATGCCTTCCACTATACACCATTGCGTATACTGCGTCAAATCGAATATGCTTACAAAGCTTGGAGCGTAGAATACACACTTTCGCTCTGTCTCCAGTCGCCTTCCTTTACTACACATACGTTTATTACATGTTCTTCTGTAGGAAACTTGAAATTATTGGTTTATATGATTCTAAGAGAAAATAACAGATAGAAGGTAATTTTTGATCAGTGGTCAGAGACACTGTTTCGGCTAGTGCCCGTAGGTTTTAGACAAACAGTGCCCGTAAGTTAGATGATAATGATGATAACTTTCTAATCAGAATGCTATAAATGAGACACACTGTGATGCTGCTCGCACAGTTTCAATAAATACAGTTCTTTGCCAAGAAAGCAGTTTCTAGCTGCGTTGCGGATAACGTTAGTTTACTACAATTTAGACTGATTTACCAAGTTTACAAACGCATTGGCGGGTTCTTGAAGCAATTTATGTTAGCCAATCATACCCTAAGTACTTCTGCGTCAGCCATACTCTGTTACCGAATTGAACCGGTTTAATGGAAACGTACCCCACAGACCTCTGGATGTGTAAAATTGCTGCTACAAGCATCGACTTGGCTTTGATTTGTTATCAAACTCCTGCAGGTTATTATGAAAAATTCCAAATGAAAATATGCGCCCTACTTAAGTTTCAAACGTCAAATTGCTTAGTTAATCGTTTCTTTTGCTTGGTAGTATTGGAGCTTGATCATTGTATAATATATATTACATATGTTTGGATCACAGATGAAGCAAAAACGTGGAAAATTTCAAACAAACTTTTTAAACCGGAATTCCGGTTCCGGTACGGTTTTTGCCCTTTGCCGGAACCGCAACCGAAACACTATTTTCGCCGGAACCGGAACCGGCGTTCCGGTTACTCCCTGGTTTCTAACCATTCCAGGTTGGCTTCCCTATACGCTATAAGTTCATAGGCTGAGTGCAATCCCTGTTTGCTACTTGGTCGAATGGATACTGTTCCATCTCTCCTAATTGTCCCGTAATCGGCGGATAAATTTCCCGTATAATCCCATTCACCATGATAGGTGGTGAATGCACACTCCTCCATCGGCATGAAGTTTAGATTGTGTTGTTCTTCACACACAATGAATGTCTGTCGAATGAGCACTTGAGATCGATCACCTCAGTGGGTGCTTGTGCGATGCAGATTGAGTTGATAACTCGGGCAACGATTTCCAAGAGTCCCTCTAGGTGTTTCAACATGCAACTACTGACGTGGATCCCAGGCATAGTGTGTAGGAACGGAGATGCGAACCCTGACAGCCCAAACAAAATGGCAGCGTCCCGCCATCGGTCGATTCGGGCCGTCTCAGCTACTCGGATTCTAAGCAACTGATGGGCATGGCATATCCGCTCAGACACAGCTATGACCCTCCGGTAAAATAGTGTTCTCACTGGCATCCGATCTTCTCCGAAACGCTTCTTAGGCAGCGCGAGCGTATAGTAGGGAAAGTCTCTGTGGCATTCCGGTTTGACTGACGGCACGAATTCTGAATCCGACCCCAGCAACATCAGTCGCTCCTCGTCTGGTAATCCCTGCAAAATCAGGGGCTTTACTGTTTCGCTGGTGTTATCCAATGCAAGCAGTTTCCTTAATATGATATCTAACAGCTGCTTTATATGTTCGTGTACGCCTTTGATCCAATTTGTACTTAGGTTCTATCAAATCTGTGTCTATGTTGTTAATCGCGGGACCTATACTAACTCGTCCGATAGTTGGTACACTTCCCAACGATTGAGGCAATTTCAATGCTTGTTCAGTCACTTTCATCAAGTCAACCGGCAATCCGGCTGGGTTGATTCCTATTTCGCGGGCTTCCTCTGTACTTAGTCGACATGTTACGATTGCTGCTTTATTTTCCGGTTGCTGGTTTTCCATTATGTTTACTCTCTGCCATGTCATTTACTCTGGGCGTTATTATCACTACTTTTAAGCTTTTGCTGGTTACTATTGGCTCCTCCTTATCAACATTGCTCTTTCCTAGGTCAATAGGCTCCCTTTGAGGACAATCAGAATGACCCGGGTTCTGAAGGTCTCCTTCGCACCTGATCATTGTCCACGAGCGGTCTTCCCCGGTCGATTGAAAAGCTACATGGGCCTCACACAACCGCCCTAAATTGGTGGAAATCAGTTTAGTTCCATAGGATGCATCCGCTAGGTTCTTTGATTCGTTTAGTTCCCTTGGCTCTCGGTTATCTTCCTTTAGTTTTTTCGGTATTCCATCCACTAAATTCCGCTAGATTAGGGTTCTTTAGGTTCTCAGTATCCGCTAGTTCCTTAGGTTCATTATTAGGTTCCGTTAAGTTCATCGCTTCCTCTGCGAGTTGTTCTGGTTCCGCGCTTACAACAACTCTTGAATCAACAACTTCAGCAACATCATTCAAACAATTACACCATACTACACACATACAATTTTGAATAAGGCTAGGACTTTCGTCTCCATCGCCCTCGACCATTAACTGGGCTTCAGGAAAATTCGCGCGTTCACCAGGTGTAACCGTGCCGGCGTTAGAGCCATTACCAGACAAGCGACCCTATTAATCGGCCCCCGATTATTTGAACGGCGTCTCTCTTGGTTCCATTCCATTAGGTTCATTAGGTACTCCATCCATTAGCTCCTTAGGTTCCGCTTCCCTGGTTATATTTGGTTTCATCCGATATGTAGCCGCCTGAGATTGGTTACACGTGCCAGCGTTGGGGTCATTGCCAGACACGGATGCCCTATTAATTGGCCCCCGAAGTCCGAACGGCCATCTCTCATATTTCTAACTCGGCATATCAGGTACATTAGATTCCTTTGGTTCCGTTAGGTTCTCAGCTCCTCCTCCCCTCTCGCTCCTCTGCTCGGTATCTCGGTACTCATAATCTCCTCGCGCTGATTTCCCATTGGGATATACACATATATTGGTTGGCCAACCATTACTCACAAAGTCTCGGGTCACACCCTACGCGCCAGGGGTTCGAAACGACAAAGTCGAGCGCCGTGTGGGTTCAGGATTACTTTGTGTTTTGCTGTATCTGAATTCCCCGTATTCAAGTGTTTCTTTCTCAAATATTTGGTCTGCTTTGGTGCCACTTTGCGACCCGATCGCTTGTGACCATTTTCGTGGCGCGTTCCTACTTGTTTGCAATAAGTTTACTTGATGTGAACCAGGTTCTGTTTCGATTTCGTTTGGGTATTCATACTCAACTTCAAAATTTGGGTTATCCTGTTCATACGTTATCTCATGTTCAGTAACCAACACGTTGACTTGTGCCGAACGAGTGGCTAAGCCAGCTCTTCTAGCGTAGACATTTCATGTCGCATGACATCCAAGCGGTAGGCTAGCTCAGGATCTGCTGCTCTGGTCACTGAGATTACGCCTGCATTACGGCGATCAATTCGATCGTTGTTATTTATTGGTGCCTGCGCAGGTCTATTTCGAGGTACTGCTCCTAATTGGTTTGCATTATTCCAACCGTTGCTAGGCGTGGGCGGAGGAAACGGTGCTGCTTCTGCCGACAATGGTTGGGGTGGTCCGACATAGCGTCGGTCGAATGTTGAGTTATAACCGTTGTTTCGCTAGTTGTACCCGTTTGTACTACGTCCGCGAGATCTATTATAATATTCGGTCTGACCATTTCCATATGTATAGGTTGCAGGCTTGGGGCAATAATATCCTTGCTGCCCATAACCAGTATATCCCCGCTGATTAGCCGTATTGTTCCAATCGTCGCGTCGCGAGTATCGTCCTCCACCTCTAGGTTCAACTACCCGATACCGAGGGCGATTATTGGCGGTGGGGGCCTAGCATATTCGCTAGCGACTGGTGGTGGTGCATTGTAGACATAATTAGGCGCTGCTCGCGTGGCTAAGCCTGTATATTCATTTTGTAATGGATCGTACACGTCCATTCGGAAATACGGACACTCTCTGGCGAAATGCCCTATATAAGCACATCGGAAGCATTGATTTTCTACTGGCGTTACTGGTGGTATTGTAGTGGCGCCTAGCGACGGTGTTCCGTTATTCTGCATCACCGCGTTCAGTTGGTGTTGTTCGGTACGCTTATCTAGCAGATCGATAAGCCGAGCGATAGTAGCATCGCTGCCGGCCGTGGTGCGCTTATTCTCATCTAGAGCTTCGCGGATCTGATCCACTAGTTGGGTGTTTTCGTTTCCTTGTGACATACAATTTACCGTTTTAGACCGGCTGCTTTTGCGAACAGGTATCCCGATCACTTCCTTCTAAGACGCGATAAGGGCGTCTTCCTTATACTTAAGCTTATCCATCATGTGTTTGAAAGATGGATAAGTTTTATCTATTACGCCAGACTTCAGCTCCTTTCTCAGTCCTTGTTGCAGGAACTTTTGCAAGAGCGCGTCGCGTTGCTCACCTTCGACCTCCACTAGATTTTGAAGGTCTAGTTCATAGATAGTAACCTACTCCCGGTCCCCCTGTATGCGCATGCGTAACGTGATTATTGCTGAGTCACAGAATAATGCGCCCATCTACTCGAAAATTTTTTTTACATACGACATGTACATACGATATGTAACACTGGTACATAGAACTCTATGAAACTCTACTCATGTTTGATATTGGTGCCACCGTCCAGATCGGTACCCCCTCCAGCTTGATATTGGTCCTCCTTCAGTTTGATATTGGTGCCACCCTCCAGTTTTATATTGGTACCCCCTATTTCATACTGCTCCACTGCTTCATTGTGATATTGGTGCCCCCTCAGTTTGATATTAATGCCCCCTCGTGTCACACTCCAGTTTGACATTGGTGCCTGCTACTGTTTGATATTGGTGCCCCCCTCCTATTTGATATTGATGCCCCTCCAGTTTGATATTGGTGTCCCCTCCAGTTTGATATTGGCAGCCTCCAGTTAGATATTGGCCCCATCCAGTTTCATATTTGTGCACCCTCCAGTTTGGGGAAGGGAGACCAATATCAAACTGGAGGTCGCACCAACATTAAACTGGAGGGGCAACAATATCAAACTGGAGGGGCACCAATATCAAACTAGAGGGGACACCAATATCAAACTGCAGGGAGCATCAATATCAGACTGGAGGAGGCACCAATATAAAATTGGAGGGGCACCTATATAAAACTGGAAGGGGCACTAATATCAAACTGGAGGGGAACACCAACATCAAACTGGACGGGGCCACCAATATCAAACTGGAGGGGCACCAATATCAAACTAGAGGGGACACCAATATCAAACTGGAGGAGGCACCATTATAAAACTGGAGGGGCACCCATAACAAACTGGAGGGAGTATCAATATCAACCTGGAAGGGGGCACCAATATCAAACTGGAGGGGTACCAATATCAAGCTGGAGGGGGCACCACTATCAAACTGGAGGAGCGCACCAATATCAAATTGGAGGGGGCACCAATATTAAACTGAAGGGAGCACTATGTTCTTTGTTTTATTATTGTTTTCAAGGCTGTAATATCATGCATGTGCCAATAGTTTCATTTTTCTAGAAGTTGTTACTTGTGCAACCACAAATGGGCGATGCTAGCATTTTACAATGCGCCTTATAAATAACGGATATAAGACTCGTATGTTGCCATTGAAGTGTCAAGTAATACACATCCGATGTATTTAGAGATACCGGCAGGAACCACAATAGTCGAATCTACGAATAGCTTTAATTTTCGCACAAATTAGTTTGTTTTGGCATTCCATAATTGCTTTAACTAGGCCAATCAAACTCTCCACTTCTATTATGCACACATTCCATCAGCGCAGCTGTTGCCGAAATTGTCTAATTAAGTTTAAAAACAGGGACTACCGCATTCATTCGAAATATTTTGCTGTATTTTATTACAGTTAGATGCTCATATAAACCATCTCATAAATGCAGAGTGCACAATTTTGTGACAGTTGATAATTGCACAGTGCGACGTTGACCAAATATTAATAATATACATTTCTATGATTATATATAATTTACACGAAATGGCGTAATATCTGTGCAAAATAACACAAATTTTTCGAGCGAAAAATCGGAAATTCCAGTGACATGCATTAAAATCAGCAATATTCTTAAATACTGAAATTCTCGGTGAAGTGACTACTTCCTATAATTTGGATTCTGATGTTAGATTTGCTAAATAGAGGTGAGAATTTAGGATTCCGGTTTAGCCTGACTCTGTTTTAGAGCGGAGCAGAGCCTGTCATGGTGTCTGAGCTAGAGCCTAAGATCCGACTGTAAAAGGTGAGCCTGGTTTGTCTCGAAGTCTGGGTCGGATCTTAAAAGCTCTTTTCTAAAACAACAAACCTAGATATAACTGCTGATGTACAGTACAATAGTCAGCCAACAGCAAGAGCAGCTGAGGTAACCTCGGATTAGCTCTTAAAAGCTCCAAGAGTATCTGTATATAAGTGGCTTGAGTATTATGTTCCCTCTTGAAACGCAAACTTTTATCGCGTTTAAGACCCCAGCCGAGCGTGGATTTCTGTCGGAAAACCCGAATCAAGCCAGCAGGACATGGTTCACAAAAACCTAGCCCGAGCTTAAGATGTGTCAATGAGAGCTGAGCCGAACCGGACATGGTTCACAAAGTGCCGAGCCAAAGCCTGAAATTCTGATTGTTACCTCTATTGCTAAATAATCAAACATAACATTCTAAAAATGTAAACAATTATAAACAGTCACCCTATGATGTAATTTGAATATGGCACGTTATATAGTACTATAAATCGAGCGAATTAACGGTCAAATTGATAAAGACAAATATTTGTCAATTTAGTGAACGTAACAATATATGTATTTATACCGAAGGTTCATGTGAACAAACTCAAATTACCATTGAAATTTTCTTAACAAACCTGTAAGATATTTACAATATAAATGCGGATTGTTATACAACAATATAGAGGATCGGCAAGAATCTGACAATTTGTTTTATACCAACTTTAAGAAACACAATTACTGCAGTTTTATAACGAGGGTACATTTTTAACACTCAAATATTAACAATACATTTTACGCAACATCAAATTTTTTAAGCATCTGTTCCACGCTATTGTTTTTACGATCCCAATGATATAAAATTATATGTTTAGCCGTTTGTTGTAAAATATTTGTAACATTGACCTTTCGTTCCAGAAGTGTTATGTATGAAAAGCATAGGTGTCCAAAGTCTGTCGGCTTAGGCAGGTTCATGGGCGGGGGTGTTTGCTGCAGGGGAGTGGGCCATGACGTAGCCATATGATTTTCCCGGAATCTAATTCTTCTTCAAATTTTGATTTCCATTTTTTGTACTCTTGTTAAAATTACCAAAAGTACAACAGAGGGAGGTGCGAGGCCGGTAAATTGATTTCGCGGGGAGGGGTTCAATTTTAGGGTGCTTAGCGGTAGTAATCCGCCACCGCCCCAAAGGACACCTGTAAATGCAAAATTTCATATTTTCTCGAACAGTGCACAATGCTTAACTATAGCTTGAGATAATATATATAAATTTACCAGCACCACAGGACGAACATATATTCTTAGCAAAATAGCGGAAACCGCCTACTTCGAGCCGAAAACGGGAGAAAATACCATTCTAATTTCTATATGATCTCTCGTTAAAAATATATCTTAAATCCTTCGCGCAGTTCATACCAATAGAATAGAAAATTTATCATAAAAATTGCCTTGAAATTCCCACATGCTACCACTGGAGGGCACTAACAGAATAAATGTACCGTTTTTATTAATACTAAAGCTCTACAACTACGGTAATGTGTTTTGCTGGCCAGAAACGATTTTTAAACGCTCAAAACTCGCATTTCAAAGCCAATAAATTTATTAATTTTACCCTAATAGTCGTTTAGCAACTCAGATGTGTTCGCGTGCTGAAAATCGTAGAATCCACGGGTATCCACGCAAATCAGAGACTTACCCACCACCACTAGGGTCGTGTTTGTGTGCTCTAAAAATTTTATTCAGGCGCACAAATTCTTTTTATTCGGGTTCGATTTAAAGCCTTGAATCTGTAAACCTATATCGCTGGTATAACACTTTTATCATTATGTATTACAAAACCATTCTACTGTAATCAGCTTTAAATCTTTGATAGTCTGGCGTGGATTCTCACTGCTGTCAAGAGTGCATTGCTGAAGAAAATGGAGTTTCCCTCCAGTTTGGTATTAGTGCCCCCGATGTTGTGCGCTATTTGTGAAAACACCGCTCTTTACGCGCGCTGTGTTTCAAGAAATATTTTTGTGGGCTAACATGAATATCAATGTCAAATACAAAATTTACAGGGGGACACCAAGTTCAAACTGGAGAGAGGCGCCAATATCCAACTGGAGGGGCACCAATATCAAACTGGAAGGGATACCATTATCAAACTGGTGGGGGCACCACTATCAAACTGGAGGGGGGCACCAGTATCAAACTGGTGGGGGCACCAATATCAAACTGGATGGGGAACAATATCAAGCTGGAGGGGCACCAATAATAAGCTAGAGGGGCACACAATATCAAAATGGAGAGGTACCAATATAAAACAGGAGGGGAACCAATATCAAACTGGAGGGGGAAAATGTCAAACTGCAGGGAGGGCATAAATATCAAACTGGAGGTGCACACCAATATCAAACTGGAGGGGCACACCAATATCAAACTGGAGGAGGACAATATCCAGCTGGAAGGGACACCAATATTAAACTGGAGGGGGCACCAATATCAAACTGAAGGGGAACAACAGTATAAAACTGGAGGGGACACCAATATCAAACTCGAGGGGAGCACCAGTATCAAACTGCAGAGTGCACCAATATAAAGCTGGAAGTGCACACAATATCAAACTAGATGGGAGACCAATATAAAACTGGAGGGGGCATCAATATCAAACTGGAGAGGTCAACCAATATCGAACTGGATGGGGGAGCGATATCAAACTCTAACGGACACAAAAATCAAACTGGAGGGGGACACCAATAACAAACTGGTGGGGGCACCAATATCAAGTTGCAGGGCGCACCAATATCAAACTGGGGGACCAATATCAAGCCAGAGAGGGCACCAATATCCAACTGGGGGTGAGCATCAATATCGAACTGGAAGAGCACCAATATCAAACCGGAGGAGGGCACCAATGTCAAACTGGAGGGGCACCAATATCAAACTGTAGAGGCACCAATATCAAACTGCAGGGACATCAATAATACACTGGAGGGGCACACAATATCAAACTAGATGGGGGACCAATATAAAACTGGAGGGGGCATCAATATCAAACTGGAGAGGTCAACCAATATCGAACTGGATGGGGGAGCGATATCAAACTCGAAGGGGCACAAAAATCAAACTGCAGGGGGACACCAATAACAAACTGGTGGGGGCACCAATATCAAGTTGCAGGGCGCACCAATATCAAACTGGGGGACCAATATCAAGCCGGAGAGGGCACCAATATCCAACTGGGGGTGAGCATCAATATCGAACTGGACGGGGCACCAATATCAAGCTGGAATAGAGTTTGGTAGATATGTACCAGCATTACATAGTACATGTCGTATGTAACACTGGTTACGTACGACATGTCGTATGAAACACTGGTTACATACAACATGTCGTATGTAACACTGGTTACATACGACATGTCGTATGTAACATTGGTTACATATGACATGTCGTATGTAACACAGCTTCGAACGACATCTCGTATGTCACAAAAATTTTCGAGTAGATGGGCGCATTATTCTGTAAATCAGCAATTAATGCGGCCTCATTTTGCTGCGAGGAGGAGTACATGAAACCCATGTTATAGCAAAGGGCTTCGTACATCTGTTTCTGACAGTCTGGGAAACTCTCGTAGATTTTAAGTGCGTAACCTTTTAATACCGCCGGAAAGCAGACGAGTTTCTGGCCAAGCGTCCATCCATTCGCATCCGTCAGGTTGTCATAGGTGGATAACCATGCTTCGAAATCCTGTCCGTCATCTTCTGAAAACGGCGGAATGTCCCGAACTTGTATTATTGGCGTCGTTGTTGTCCTTTGCGTCAGCTGTTGTAAGATTGCTGCTAACGGGTCTCCGGTTACGGTGGGAACTGGTCCATTTGTACTACCAGCCGTAGTGGCTGTGCCACTGCCGGTTAACGGCGTTCTATTTGCGCTCGCCGGTACATACATATTTTGATTCCGACTTTAATTATGATTCTTATTTGTAGTAAGTTGTGGGGCTTCCGTGTTTCAAGCCTGACCAGGGCACGGATGATGAATGTATATAATTGGCTATATGTGTTTACTTTATCAGCAAAATTTCTACTGTTAGGCAAGCTTCAAGTTAGGTATTGTACTCGTGTGCTTACTACTTAAACATGTGACTGGTTGTGTGAACTTTTCGCTTCGTTCAAGCTAAATTAATTACTCGATACTAAGGTTTTAGCGTTCACCTAACGTATTCACTTGCCGGTCCTCAACCAGTCCACACAATTATTAATTCAGCCTAGAAGAAGCAAACGCGTAAACAATATCTCGTTGGTTGAATCAATTGCTATTAATCTTAGCCCACTTGATTCTCAATTTTCAGTAAACGACTAAAGCCCTGAAGATCCGCTAAAAAGTCACCCTCACCGACCAAACCTGCGACACTAGTGGATTATAAAACAGCCTCCGTGGTGTCCCGCTGAGATACGTTGGCCAAAATTGGCTCACTTGAGTTGGACGTACGTGTGTATATATAAATTATTAATAGAACTTATACCATCGTATTTGCGAACACCACACTCGATATTAAACAACTAAACTAAATTCGTAAAATAAATTCAATAAGCCACTAGATCAGTCCAATAGAACAGTCCACTATAATGATTAAAATATCAAATTATAAAGATGATAACAACTACTGACCACGGTGAAATTGTCTCTCAATGTTCTTGGCACTTGATTCACATCGATAGTTCCGTGGCTTTCGTAACGGCGCCGACGAGCGTGGTACTGTGCGGTGCCTGATCAGTCACGGCACTTGAACATAACGTCTAGTTCCGGCAAAGGTCCACAGTGATCGATTTGTCGCGGCCGAATCAATGACGTATTAGGCAGGTAAGCACGAAAACGTCCCGTTTAAAATAAATCGTCCTTCCGGCGGTAAGATAAATAGTTCAGTCGACAGGTAATTCCGGTGAAAGCTCGCAAAGGTGGATTTGGTGCAGCCGGTTTGGCAACGTATTGAGACGACACGAAAATGTCCCAGTTGAAGTAAATCGTCCTTCCGGCGGTAACGGTAAGCAGTTTAATCGACAGGCAAAATAGCTGCCACCACGTCAAGTTCAAATATAATTGCGAGCCGATAATATTATTATAATACTAAAATACACCAACACACTACTACTAGTAACGAACTTCTCAGTAATATTAATACTTCCCTTTTGAACACAATATTGTTAAGTTTCCTGAAACAATGGCCTCTAAATCACTGCCATCGAGTACACAAGGCACCATACACGCTGACGCCACGCGAGTATCGTTCCATATCTTTACACTCCATTCCTTCCGCTGAACAAATACTTCCCTGGGCACTCAACATTATTTATGTGATTCCACCTCGTGTGGTCCACAAAGCGCTGTGTCGGGCAATGCGTACTGAGAAATTTGTTTGAGACAAAAGAAACGACCCTTTTACTGTGGGCGAACCAGCTGTAATTGGTTGAGCGAAATACGCATTGCCACGACAACCTGTAGAACGCACCAGCTAGTAACAACTGCTTATCGGCATTTACAAACACAGCCTCTTAATTTTGTTGCCCAGGACGACAATGGTGAAACAAGTTTCTAGGCTCAGAATAAAACAAGGTGAGTGTAAAAGTATCACATACTTAGCCTCCACTCAGGTAATAATCAGCCAGTACCATTCCACGCGAGAAGTCCGATACCTAGTGATTTGTGATTTTCTTGTATCGTTGAAAAGTTTTATTGACGCCTCCCGGCGTGTCCCCCAATTAAATTATGTACTAGGACCAGTTCTGGCCCTAAGGGTCCCAGCTGCACCACCTTATATTTCATTGTGGTGCCCGGACAACCTTGGATTCCACGACTCCCCGGTGAGTTGCTAGCTGACCTAAGGGAATCGCTTAGCTTAGCGAGCTGCCGGCGGGTTTACCAGGGTGTTCGGCCTGGCCCCATTACTGGCCCACGTATATAGTAGCATGGAGGTCCCCCGGATGGAGGGTCAACCCCTAAGCCTGCTCACAGGTACTAAGACCGACCCGCCTTTCCCTCATTCTATTCACTGTCCACATTAATTGGAAGTTTCTGCACCTTGAACCTGGGTACGTGAACTCGGGTTCGACGATATCTTTGATTGGCCTAGTGAGAACTTTTTCTTTAAACGATAACTTTAGGGAACACCTGGGTATTGATCCCAGGGTTCTTATCTGATCGAAGCATTTTGAAGTGAGTTGTGAAAAGCCCTACAAGATTTGTGATTTGAAGTAACATTGCGTTATTATTTTATCCGGTTTTAAATGATTCTGGTTTCAACTTGAGCTAAAAACTTAACCGTCCGGGAATAATAAAACGTATCGCCTAAGCATAAAAGTAACACCCTAACACTTTATTAAAACACCTTAAGCAAGGTTACGGTTAAACAGGTATGCACAACATCCATATTACAATGTGAACATAGATACCTCGCAGGATATCCGCAAAGCGTGATGTAGTTCTAGTCAGCTCTGTCCTATTTTTAGTGACCAAATAAACTCCCCACCCCGGTTTTATCACCCAATGGACATGCTTAGTGATAGATACTAGCAAATCTTTCGATAATGCGTGATCACCATTTTAACATTTGTGCTTTATTGCCTTTTGCTCGGAGAGGGTTTGAAACATCATGTACTCACCGTTTTAGAAATAATCAGCCCGATTCATGACGTCTGGAGTCACCTGCGAATATACTGTGATTATGGTGAACCGATGTCCGATTACAATCGAAAAGCTTGGGCGCCAGGACACGATGGGAAGCGTATGGCCTTACAAAAACGGGAAGCCCCGGCCACGTCTTCCCAAAGCAGGACGACTTTGCTGACCTTCCTTTGATTTTGGGTCCTGTACTGTAGACATGAAAACAAGTCGTTCTGACAATGCGTCTACACGGTGTGGGTGTCCGCGACTAATAATTTGCTTAAGTTTAGAGGGACATTTTGGTAGTAGAGCTCCTCAGGGTACTGGCTCAACTATGGGGTGCGGTATCGAGTAATTTTGTTTGAGCTTAGTTGACGCGTCGCAGCTGGCTCTAGTTTACTCTGCGTTCTCGGTATGGCGCCTCTCCAGGAAATTTTCATTTCGCATCAGGTCCGTGGTCATTTGCGGCAACTTGGTCCGAAGCTATCGCTATCACATTGCTTAAACAAGGCGTTGTGTCCTGAGAGCCTAAAGCTATGAATTTGAACGTTCGGAGCTGCATTGAAAATTCTCCATTTTGCTAAAGCTCGGCTAAAACGGGACGACACAACCACGAGGAGTTATGATACGGCACTCCGCATCGAAGTCTCCGGATCCACCCGACGATAGTTATTAAATGTTAAAGCTGCCGCGATACTCTACCTCCTCTATACGGCGTGGAGTACCCGCCCATAATTTCCGGTTATAGAATCCTACTCATTGAGGTGAAACACTCAGGGTAAAACTGAAATTCCGGCAGTTGCATTGGGATCCGCTCTTTATTCAAGTAAAACCATCCCATAGCGAACCTGCAAATGACTACGTCCGTTTGGACGTTGTATTCCTTTCGCTTCTTAACCGGTACGCCTTACTCTCGGATGACCTGGAGTCGCTTCTACCGATCTATGACACGAATCGGACCCTTTTCCTAACTTAAAGGGCATGCGGTGGTCTCTAATGCAACAGATAAAAGCGTGAGTAGGCATGGAGCAATCTGAGGTATTGTGGCGTGCAAGCGTATCCGCCGGGACGGCGGAGGCGTATATCTATTTAATTAAAATTGACGAAGTCTCCCGCTGTGTCTACACTGCGTGGTGAACTGGTTTCAAGTGGGGTAACCAACTACAAACAAATGAAAATCTCCGGGAATAATACTCCGAATATAAACGGGGATTGGTTGACTAAGTTTTGTTCACGCCTAACTACGGCCTAACCACGCGACCGCCTGCTGGTCATCATCAGTCATTCATCGCCTTACCCCTCCCATGTCCCTGTGTCCTCCCCATTCCCGCGTGTGCTCCTTACTACCCCGATTTCCCATTCACATCACTTAACCATGAAAACGTTCCACCTATCGAGTCTAGAAACGGCAAATGCGACCCAAAGCGTGGATGAACCAGTCCAGAACTTAAGAAATTTGTGATAGATTTAAACGCGTGGTTTTCTAAACTTTGTTGGGGCTGCAATTACGAGCACGCGGAGGATCCTTCGGACGCGCCAGCACCCACAAGGGCAGCCCTTGCTAGCGAGCTTCTAAAGACGAGAAGTACATGAGAGAGTCGCTCCTGGGGAACATCAAAAACAAAGAGAAGATGAAAATCAAGCGGAAAATTATGCAAACGTAAATGCGAAAGTGGCGACAACCGCTTTAACTGAAAACCGTCGACTATGCGGCCAACTCTCGCGACGTCGGGCTTTTTCTTATTATAGCCTGGTCACTACCGCCTCCTTTTGTCTCTGTCCCTGAAATCATTAAAACTTGAAAACGGTCCAAATTTCAAAATATTAAACTTTTAAATCGGCGCCCTAAAACATACACAAATATGCATATATTAAATAAAAGCTTCAAATAAATACGCCAAAAGCCGACAACAACGATAAGCTACAGCAATAACAAAACTCGGCCCTTGGTCATCAATGTAGACGTAGACCCTGGACAGGCACACAAAGAGCAAAGTTATACCAGCGCTTTAGGCGCAGGAACTGAACACGCTTATTGTTAGTTTTTAGCACTCCTAGTGATCCACGGAGAGTAGGCGACCGGGCACGGGGTTAGATCCATGCCCTGGCTGGTCGCCTACTGGAGAAAATCGAATCTTAAACATAGGACCATTGGGTGGCCTGTTAGAGGTTGTTGTATGTGCTAAGAACGACAAAATTTGTAATCCCAAGTGAGTTAAATAGATACTGAGTGGACCCGGAGAGGTGTTCGGTCCCGGTTTTCGCTGAGATAGTTAGTATTAGACCCTGTCTAGGTATGGGGTACAAAAATTTAGGAAGTTTTGGTAATTTTGCTTAAGATTTTAGGCTTTGAAAATTGGGTGTCTAAACGCCTAGTAGGGGATCCATAAGTACTTAATGGTGAAGCATAAGTCGACCCAAATGCGCGATTTAGTAGCCCTGTAGGTCCCTAACGAGAACCAATTAGGCCAGGTTGGTCTCGATTGCCAGAAAAATATGAAATTCTACTTTTAACGACCTCCCATAAAAATGATATTTCTATAAATTTTGTCCATTTCCTCAATCTCTCCAATTGATTTACGCCAAATTACCAAGAATCCATGAGGCAACTTTATACACGCCAGCTCTTGCATGCCAGGATAGGTCTCCTAACTTTGCAACTAAAGTTTCAGTTTCGGAATTTGATTGGAATTTTGCATATTGCTACGACCCATCCTGACACACAGTTATATTATTCAGATTATTATGCACACATCGATCACCATTGTAACAATATTAGGCATAAGCACCGGGATCGACCCTAGGGCACGGAATCGATTAATTGAAATTAAAATCGTGGAAATTTCGCCCGTTGTCTCCGGCCCCTCCGGGTGCGCAGCCTTTTCTCCGCCATACATTATTATAGTTACAACACTGCATAGGTTATCATTTGGGACCGACCTGATACCTGCAGGTTAGGTCAAATAATTAGTTGGTTCCCCTGCGAAAATGATCATGCCCTCGCATGTCAGGCAGGTAGAGCGTGATTATACAATACACGGTGCTACATTTTTATTTCTATCAACAACAAATGTTACATATTATAACGCTGAGATCACGCTCCACCAGTATCCGATCCGGTTGAATTTGCCTTTGGCTGACCTAATTGTAAATATTTTCCTAGCTTGGATATTTGTTTAAAAGTCCCTTGAAAGTGTCGGGCTGTTACATCTGTATGTGGTATGACAACCAGAAGTCCCCAAAGCCTAGGCCTGTGTACAAGTAGTAACGTCGAATTGTCGTATCCTATCCCCTTTTTTCATGAAGCCTGATCTGCGGTGGTTTTGAATTTTTCTGATTTACCGTTATTCAGATTTTTCAAGTTGATCGGGCCTTAGATTTTGATACTCATCATCGTGTTGAAATTATCAGATTCTTCGTGCTCAACTTGTGATTTCTATATGCCCTAATTTAGATTTATTTGGTATTCTTATTATCGATACCAGTCGTAACACTCCGAAGATGCCTGATGCTCACATGAAGCGATAATTCCGAGAACCCCTAAGTTTCGAGGTTTATTTTAAATTCCAATTAACATCGAATTTTGTTGTGTTTTCAGTTTAGAAATTCTCTTATTTTGATCGAAACTAGCTGATTTGTCACTTGGTATGTAGCTGATTAAAGTGATGGTTCATGTCACCTTTAGGGGCTTCCCAACTTCCCGGGGAAGATTTTAACTATTTATGTGTGTCTCTGTGCAATTAGACACACAAATTAGCTCAACACTTGTTTTGTTTTCCCATCTTCCCAGTTGGGAAGATGGAAATTGGGAAGATGGGAAGTTGGGAAATTGGGAAGATGGGAGTTGCTACTATCAAAAAGCTTTTCGCTTTACTTCTTATTACGTTTCGCACCAAGACCAGTTAACGACATGTCTGCGCTTTGTCAAGGTACAGCCTGGCGTTGGCAGTAACATTTTTGAACGGTTTCTGGGTTTTGCGACGTTGGCAGCACTAGAAGCGAATCCCTACTGGACGTTCTCCTTACCAACCTCAAATGGGAGCTTTCGGGTTTGGATTGTCGAGCGCAGACGTATGATAATGGGTCGAACATAAAGGGCAAAGAAAAAGAAGTCGCGGCAAGGTTGCTAGAAATGAATCCCAAAGCACTTTCTTTGCCTTGCGCTTCACAGACGATGAATTTGGTTGTCCTGGACGCTCCTAAGTCATCATTCGAATCAATCTCTTTCTTCGGTAATCTGGAACGTATATATGCACTGTTTGCTGGTTCATCACAGCGTTGGCAACTTCTTAAAGCTAACGTTGACCTGTTTACGGTGAAGGCTATTTCTGACACCCGATGGGAGAACCGAATCGCGTGCATCAAGCCGCTGCGATATGATCTCAACGGAGTCCTAGGCACCCTAAACGAACTTCAACGAATCTACCTCGAAAAAGGGACTCTAACGGGTTTTCGGAAGCACGTGGACTAGCTCCAGAGATTCAGAAGTGGTCCTTTATTATCAGCATTTGCGTTTGGTACGACATTCTGTTTGAAATTAACAAAACGAGTAAGCTCTTGCAATCAGTTGCGGCTACCGTGGAGCAACAAACTATCGAACTAGATCGGACGGCTAATTTTTTGCGAAAGTACCGCAACAACGGGTACCCACAGGCGGTGGCATCGGCTCTCGCTCTCGATATTGCAGAAGCTGTGGGAGTAGAAGCAAAATTTCCGGAGCGTCGAACTACGAGACGAAAAAGGCTGTTTGAGTATGAAGCGGCTGATGACGTGGGCACCTTATCGCCTGAAAACCAATTCAAGGCCCAATTCTTCAATGTTTTGCTTGATCAAGCCATAGCATCGGTACAGGAGCGTTACACCCAATCCCAGACTTTCGTGGAGACTTTTGGGTTTCTGAGCCCAATAACGGCGTCTAAGAAACTGTCAACGGAAGGCGGCGAATTTGCACTGAAACAAAAATGACAGGATTGTTCTCAACTGTTCGGCGACACTGAACCCGACGACATGTACAGAGAACTATAACGATTTTTATGCAATGCCGAGTCTCGCGGGCTGAGCGTTTTTCATGCGCTGGACTACATGTACAAACACCTTCTTGACGACATTTATCCGAATTTGGCCATCGCACACCGCATATTTCTGCCTGTTCCTGTCACAGTCGCGTCTGGTGAACGCAGTTTTTCCAAGTTTAAACGCATAAAAAGCTATCTACGTTCCACAATGAACCAAGATCGTCTCAGTGCTCTGGCCACTGTATCGATTGAACACGAAATTGTAAGTCAATTAGACTATGATAATCTAATGGACGATTTTGGTGCACAAAAAGCACGAAAGAAGCTGATCTAATTGATATCTCGATTCACTGACTGTAAGAACTGATAACTGTTTTGCTTAGCTACATAGTTTTGTTTAGATAACTGATAACGCGAAGCGCCGAAAATTTTTCATGATTTTCGCCTTTGGAGGGCCCCTGTGGGGCCCCTTAAGACCCGGGCCGATTTTTCATGATTTTGCCTGCGGGGCCGCTCGAACCCGGGCCCCCCAATTGATAAATTTGATAATATGGTAGCTCCGGCGTGGCTGTAATTTGTTAAATTTGCGAATATATAGGTTTTGCAGGCTGGAAAAGATGATGTGTTGATTCGTTCAAAGGTATCTATGACTATTATAAATGTCGGTCGCTCACAGTGATACAGCTCGATGCTCAATCATGGCTTACCCCACTTTCTAGTTTATACCACAGGCGGGGCTCTCAAAACATGACATGACCACAATGGCCCTTTTCAGCACACCAAGTATGAATTTAGTTCTGTCCCGCTATGCTCTTCATTTAACCTAATAGTCTAAGCATGTTCAAATTATGTTCGTACTTCTCATCTAATGTCTCTGTTCTAAAAGATTTTTTTCGTGAGTCCTTTAAATTCATTCATCTTGTTCATTATCAAAGTCTTCAGTGTTTCTAGTTCATCTCAACAATATGTGCATGAATTATTATCCACTATAGCTATTCTGTATATTTGGGACTTAAATGTCCCTTGATATGTAATATATTGCACTGCAATTCTCATGCGATCTTCATTTATCTTTCAAAGAAATTTTGATCAAAGTCTGCCGGGTTTATTAAAGAATACCCTTGTCTGTCTACCAGGCTTGAAAACGGGTCAATAATCTTGACCCGTGACCCGCGCTGACCCGCAGGCTGGTAGTCCATGACCCGTTTGACCCGTGACCCGCGAGGTAAATTCGTAGACATCGTGACCCGGGTTGACCCGGATTTCAAACCGCCACAACCTATATTACCAGCTCATGGATGGTCATGTGTAAACATCAAAACACAGGACAATGGAAAAAAGTTTGTTGAAAACTATATATACTCTTAACAAAAATGTAATATACATATATCATTGAACCCCGTAAGCACAATGCTTGCTCAGTGCACTCAATAGTCTGTTCAAATAGTTTGTTTATCCGTTTTGAAAAATCAAACATGTATATACAACATACCTGTTTTATAATAAATTCGCACACTGCGAATTTTACCACCACGAAACTTATCCCATTTTTATAGGCAAAAGTACAGCCATAAAGGAAATATCGTCGCTACGCCACCGCAAGTACTGGCTTTACGTTATAATGTACGCCTACTTGGAACTTATATACCCTACACAGTGTCTTAAGGTAGCTCGATAATTTAGGCTTTAATTTCGACGGTGACTGTCCCGCACACCCTAACGTTTTGCTATACGATCTCAGTGTGACACTGAGGTTTGTGACACTGGGTAAAAGTGTTAACTCAGACTTCAGCGCGGTATCCATATTGCAAACGTTTGCTATTATTATTATACTTTAGCTACTAACACAGTGCCTATAAAAAGTTTTACTTATAAACCCAGTATGTATGCAATAGAAACAGAATTAATAATTAAATTTGAAATAATTAGAGTACATCACAGACTGGTAGGAATGTTCTGACTAGTAAAATTCACTACGCAAAGAGGAAACCTTCAGAATTCGTTGACTAGTAATCTTAAGTAGTTGAGGGACTCTGTGACCCGGGTAGGTCCAAGGGCGGGTCACGCGGGTCAAGCACTTGACCCGTGACCTGGGGCGATCTGTCGGAAATGCTCAGAAAGTTGACCCGTGACCCGCGGGTCACATTTTCAACCCTGCTGTCTACAGTTAGTGCTGTTAGTCCATCTTTTTGGTGTTCTCTAAAAGTCCTTTCTTCTATCCACCTTTTAACTATAGAGATACTTACAGACATAAGGTTCTTGTCCCGAAGTTCTAATATTGGATCTGTATCTAGCAAGTTCACCCGCTATCTCAGTCCCTTCCACTCCGAATGGCATTTTACCCATCCAAGAGTAACCATGTTGTTTTGTCGTGTCCTGCTTAAATCCTTAACACAATATAGGGTGTATAGAAACTTAACCTGTCTTTTCCCAACAGCCAGCAATGTTGGCCTACTGTCACTAAAATAGCTACCTTTTTGTTTTTGAATCCGAAACCGTCTATATATATGGCATATCTTTCGATAGCTAAGACTTTTGCCTGAAATAGTCAAACTACCAAGACGAATTAATTCCTTAATCAGGTATATAAATGCCGGCACAACAGCTCCTGTTACGAACTTCAATGGCCGCGCCATCTGTGTAGATTCCGCTACGGGTGCTGGGGCAATCGTGAGTTTCTTTTTGTCCAATTTCCCATTTGCCCCACTGCCCATTTGCCGACTACTAATTTCACATCTTCCCAATTTTCCATCTTCCCAGTTTGTCAACAGAAATTTCCAGCTTCTCAATTTCAGGAGTTCTCAATCGCGTATTTTTTGATTTTCCCATCTTGCCTATGAGATTCAACCTAGTACGACGTAGTAATCAGAACATTTGTGTGTCTAATTCTGAACACTCACAAATTGTCAAACTCTTCCCCGGGAAGTTGGCAAGCCCCTAAAGGTGACATAGGCCAAAGTGATTAACATTAGCTCTCGGAAAATATCAACAACATATACAGCACAATTCACTCGTACAGACGCCGGGTAGGGGTGGTTAAGGGCTGTAGTGCCAAGCCCGGTTAGTGCGTGCACCATAAATGGCACGTACGTAGTGACACGAAAGCAGCTCACATACACCACATTAACTAGTGCGTGAATCCTCCCGAAAGGTATTTCAACATTTCACAAAACATGCTTCTATTCAGGTGCGGGCCCAAAGTAGCTTAGGCTTTACCCGCATTTACCTCCCTTGAAGCAGAACCATCGTTGGGGCTATGCAACCTTATCATAGAGAGGAAAGTGCAACCTACAACCCAGCTGCGGCTCGGAAGGGGTCAAAACTTTTGCACAGGCAACGTGTCCCATTGCACACCACTTTTGGAAGCGCCTTACCACCCTGAAACTGGTGGTGGGGAGAGTAATTGGTTATCCCGCTCGGCAAAACCACATTGTCCTAAAGCCGACGAGACATGAACATGTATGGGCTAAACCATATTCCTACATATCCGCTCAAAATACAAAAATCTTATACTTTTACTTCACATATAAAACGACGGTTTACTAAAAAACTATAAATTATGGTCAAAGAAGAAATAAAGGATCGCTGCAAGTGCAGCCAAAAATATGACTATAAACATGACCGCAGCACCCATATCCGACACCCTATTCCCAGGCTCATGAATCACCGACTTAATATACGTATTGGACAAATATATTACACTTCACGGACGTTGTTGGCCCACAGTTCAGACTTTTCTCAATTTCTTGAATGATTTTTTTCTGAATTCATGGTTCAAGAACCTGGCATGAATTTAGTGGTCGATGAACATAGCTGGATGTAGTTTAGTGGTCCAAACACTTGGAAGATCTGGCTGTGGTGGCCCACCAACATGAGAACGTGCGGCTGTGGCGATCCAAGAACATAAAGCCCAAAAATGACCGCGACGTACAACAGCGGAGGATGTCACGATGCTGAAGAGGGCTACATTCTTCAACAGAGTCCATCATGCTCTACTGTTACTACAGGTAAAGCTAGACCGGCGAGAATTTTTAGAATTTAGATTCTTTAGTTTTCTGAAAGGAAATAGATGGCGAAGCTCTTTAAAAATTAAAATGTTTTTTGTGATTTATTTCAAAAATTAGGGTAGATTAACAATACGTAATGCAGCGCTCACGTTATAATGCCCCCAGCGATTGGAACCTACGTACACCACACAGTGTCCAGCTCGCTATCGACAACAGGCTGCTTAGACACCCCATGTTTTTTTATAAATTTTTTTTCAAAAGTAGCTAGCTAGGAGTATTGCCAGTTCTCGACAGCGTCAAGAACACCCAGTCTTGTAATTTTATTGACAGTGAGCGGCATTATCTCACCAACGCTTATATGAACTAGATACAAATATCAAGAATGTAAGAAAAACTACACATTGCTACACACGGTTTCCGATACAGCTAATTCGACCAAATTGGTATCTAAGGGTACGTAAGACACGTTAAAGAAACATGTAGTAGCTAGGGGCGTGTCGCACACCCTCGATAATTGATTTACAGTATGGGTGTCACCATGACTGTCTATGCCGTACGGTCGCGCCTACGAGGGACAAAAGTTCCAAACAGCGGGGACATTATAACGTGAACGCCGCATAACGCTTGAAGACGAGTAAACTTCTAAGTCATTCTGGAAAAGGGGATGGGTCGAAGCAACAAGCTGAACGGCGTATTGTTATACACATATAGAGTAACCGCAGTATTTAAGGAACGACTTAAACAAGACATAACAAAGGGCTGAGTACTTCGATAGATAAAAGTGCGACATCCCCTCTTTGCGCAATAAATTGCAAACTTTGTACGTTTTCAGTTTTAGAAAAAGATAATTCGCTGGCTATTTAACGCCAGCTTCATCAAGTAAACGTGAAAATTCACGTCTGATTTTTTTCGAAAATTTTACAGCGACGTACACTGACAAGACCATAAGTCAGAAAGAATATTTTTATATCACTGGAATTCTCACAGCATGAACGCATTATAACGGCACATTTAAATCAAGCACCCAGTCTAATACTTTTGGAATTGTGCCTCAAGAACATCAGTCCCCCTTTCCGGTATAACTTATGCACCGCTTAATCTTGAGGAAACCTATGTATACTTACAAAAGCATGCTGTGCTCCCAAGTGTGGAACAATCTTCCCTGGAACGTTATCATTTGGTCAAATCACCCGTAACAGGCCATATATACAGCAGGGAGTAACCGGAATTCCGGTTCCGGTGAAAATCTTTTTCCGGTTGCGGTTCCGGCAATACAAAAACCATACCGGAACTGGAATTCCGGTTTAAAAATGTTTAAATTTATTCATATTTTGCTTAATCTGTGGTCCAAACATACGTTGTATATATAAACAATGATCAAGTTCCAACACAACCAAACAAAAGAATACAATATTAACTCAGCAAATTGCACTGTGAAACGTAAGTAGAACACAATTTCAGTAGGAATTTTTCATCTTCACCCATCCGAATTTTTACATCAGTGCTTGTGGAAGCTTACCCAGTCAGAAATTAGCGGTATGTTAGAATTAATGTCTCTGGCCATCCATCAGAACTTAGTATACCTTTTTATTTTATTTTCTTTTAGAACCATAAAAACCAATAATTTCAAGTTTCCTACGTAATAACACGTAACAACCGTATGACTACTAAAAGGTAGGTGATTGTAGACAGAGCGAAATTGTCCAGTCTATGCTCCATACGTTACAAGAACACGCAGTTTACTCAAGCCTGTACAGCGAAAAGTATTATTCCGCTAGGAGTGAAAAAAAACCGACATCTTGATCGATAAATAAAAAATCCAATATCCTCATCCTCTTTAAGGTTCCAGAGAAGCAATAATGTCACCCCAATACATTAGGTTTAATGCAAAATTTTTTAATACCACTGTTTTAATATATAAAGTTTCGAAGATCAGATTCCGGTTCCGCATTAAATGAACTGTTCCGGTTACTCCCTGATAGAAACCGTTCTTGATACCCTGCACGCAAGTGCGTAGCCAGGTATTATGAAAGGTGGGTCACGGCCAACAGTGGGTACCTAAAAGGGGGTCTTCGCGCTCAAAAATGTGAAAGCGGGGTCCAGGAGGGCATGTCATTCAGTGATGCACATTTCTATGAACCAACCTTGTAAGAGCGGAGAAAGTTTAATGGAATTGCATTTCCGGAATAAGAATTGATATATTATGTACGCCGTAGACAAGTAAAAATGCAACTGTTGCCAAAATAGCGAATTTTTATACATACAAAAATTCGAAGTTTGGTCAAAAATACGGTTGAAAGTAATTATTTTCTAGTTTTAGAGTTACGATTTCGAGTTAAGTAAAGTTTTCTAGTTTTAGACTTAATGGGAGAGCGTAGTTTTAGGACAATTTCCAACATGATTTTCAACCGGAATCATTCAAAAAAAATTTGTTTGGGGTTGAACCAAAATGGGGGCGAACCCCGCAACCCCTCCCCCTGGATACGCATTTGCCTGCACGCAATACATAATGAGACAACTGAAAACGCACTACTTATTGGAAATCGGGTTCATAAACTGTGAAACCCTAAAACCCACATGAAAAGGTATAATATAGTCAAGTTGGATTTTAGATCGCAAAACCATCAGATTCAGTGCGCTTGATAACTTAATAGGCATTTATTTTAAGGTAAAAACAAGTAATATGTAACATGACGCAATTTGAAAAATCACTATTTCTGGCAAAGGGAGGTAAGACGAACCATATTCAGGCCCACCGCGGCCCAATGATTAACAAAAAATATATCGAAATCCGTCCATCCGAAAATGAGTTATGAATATAGCGCCAGATAAAAAGAAATTTTTGCGATTTTCCCTTAGCGCCGTCGTTGAAAAGTCCGCTACCTTGGCTCGCTCCGTTTCAACTAAACTAAACTTGCAAAGCGGGGGAAATGAAGTGGAGCGAGTGTGGCTACTATGCCCTTATAGGCCATTCTGTCGTTGAAAATCCAGGTCCGTAAGCCAGCTTAAAGTCCCATGATAGCAATCGGCAATGCTATGGTCATTTTAGTCATATGTCAAAACCGAAGAACCCTGCATTTCTTTTTCCAATGACCAAAAACACAAAAAAAATTTGAAATTAATAAATCACAAATTTTAAGCAAATTTATTATCTAAAGTGTTTTTACGTAGTAGAGCCCCTAAGACTTGCCTTATTTGATGCATACCACGCAAATAGAATCGCTTTTATAGTATTTAGCAACCCCGGAAACATATAGACATGGCTGACTGACCTACATACATCTACATCGAAAAAAGTAGCGAAATTTTACTTTTTGGCGCCAAAATTTGCCACATTTTGCTCTGTTACCGTCCCGCAGGGTTACTAACACAGCCAATAAGGTATACGTTTTAAAACAATGAAACCAGCTTGTTTAACGGGTTAAGTGACCTTATAACAACACTATAGTTCATCAAACAAGCAAAAATCTCCGTGGTAAAATTTGGAATTTTTTTCCTTTTTGGGTATATGTTTTTAAACAAGCCCGAAAACGGCAGCAGTGACAAAAAATGCAAAACAGAAAAGATGTAGCTATCGATGAGACGATCCTGGTTTTTCGCTGCGAAGCATCTATCTTGAGATATACGTACGTCGCGACGAAAGACGTATATATACCAGGACTGCCAACTTTACAAAATGTGGCCCCTGAACATTTGGTGCCCATTTTGAATAGAAAGACGTGGTCGGTGGGTTTGGCGTCTAATGAATGGGCACTAATAGACTGAATTTGAGTCAAATAAAAAGTTTGTGAAGATATATAAATCTGTACGGTGATGCTTTACGATCTCGACAAAGGGACAAAAAGGAAACTTTTAGGATTTTTGCCGCAAGTAAAGTGATTGGTGGAAACTCCGCTTGCTTCGTTACAATAACAATATAAACACCGAATTATATTAAATATTACGAGTATATGAACCACTGTATTCATCACACCGACAATAATAGCAAAACTTGGACTGTAAATAAAAGAATGCGCTTAATATTAAATTAATATTCATTTAGAAAACTAGTCTAGATTTTTAGACACAAGTACATCCGTTTGCAAATCCGCATTACTATAATTATGTATTATGAAATCGTAGTCTGTCAAACCGTTAAACAGTTGGAATTGACGGTGCAACGGACAACAATGATATTTATCATGAAGAATGCTAAAATATTGTCCCTACCCCCTCTAGAAATTAGGTCCCTGCCAATGGGCAAGTATGTTAGTTTGAGCTATCGACCACAGACGGATTTGGTGTTAAGCCTCGGCGGCGATTAATGCTTACAAATCACAAAATTTTACTAAGAGACGTCGGTATGTTCCGTCTGGTAGGGTGCGTTTAATCAACATACACCTGCAATATTACTGTATAAAACAAAAATCGCAAAAAGAAAAACTTCGACAGGACACATAACAAGTATATATATTTTAAAAGTTGCTACGTCCCATAGAATGAATTACGGAACTGCATCAGGAACATCTTACTATCGAAACTAGGGAACGACCGAATATTCGGTATTCGGCCGAATAGTTGGCAATATTCGGCCGAATACCGAATAGTTGACTGGCCGCTGTTAGTTGAAAAATAGAGTCAAAATCTGCCCACCAGATATCCTAATTTTACGGACGGAGTCCTGATAATTATGCTGCAAACCGCTAAATACGTCCAACGTGTTGCAATTTTGGTAAGACAAGATGCGTTTGAGACTCATCAATTCAGTTCGCAGCCGGATCGAATGTTCTGATCATCACAGTTATGTTCTTCATCAGCCGTGCACTATTTCGCTGCCATAATAGTTGCGAAATTAATACTTTGGGGTCTAAATGCAGCAGGATTTTTTCGTTTTCTATGACACATCGTGAATGTGAAATGAGACATCATGCTATGCCGTTCTACATACCTACATAAGCCTAACCCTAAGTCTACCGCCCCCGAACACTACGCACTGAGCCGTTCTTTTTTTAAGGATATGACTTCACGCACCAATTATCGCCGTTGTCCAGATAATGAAGTTATAAAAAAATCAATAAAAAACAAAATTATACCTTCAACCTAGCAAACGATAGCACAAAGCAAAAAAATTCATCGAACAAAAACTATGGCTGACTCAGCAACACAACATAAAACGACCTGTTGCATGGTGCACGTACATACAGTGGTGGATTTATAGAGTTATATATAGATTTCTCATCATACATAGGTGTTGCGAACAACTATTCGGTATTCGGCCGAATATTCGGTATTCGGTCGTTCCCTAATCGAAACATAAAAAGTCCACACTAAACCTATCCATCCACCTTATCACGAATGTGTCCAAATTCCACCATAAATCCAGCCGCAACGGTGTTGTACAGGTAATTTAGACAGCCTACACATTTTAGCTTGTCAAAACCATAAAAATCATATATACGTACACTAGCTAGTCCAAACATGGGAAATTATAGCCGGGGAGCCCCGGTTCACCTGCCAGGGGTCAATTTTTGGCCGGATTCTCTCGCGTTTAGACGTATATTTTTCTCAACAGGGGGTTTTGAACCGGGGGTACCCGATATTTAACCAGGGGGGTACCTCTGTTTTGCCGTGGGCCAGCTGAAAATACTGCCCCCCGCCCCCTAACTTTGGACTAACCAGATACATGGTGCCATGATCTTGGATGTCCGATTAGTTTGGGATAGGGGACACTGAAAATATGTACCCGAAATGGCGATTCTCGCAGTTCAGCTGATAGTTGATTTGGGAGAACCATAAATTGTGACAGCCAGAAAAAACACTAAATATGAGTAATTTAGAACAGAACGCAATTAAAAATATACTGCGGAAAATTTTAGCGGTATCTAACACAGCAGGGGAAAAATGCTTTTAGTCAAAAAGCGAAAAAATAGCATGCTCAACAGAGAAAAAAGTAGCTATTGTGGTAGCTAAAAGAGAACCTGGAGGTCTGAACTGGACGGGAAGAAAGGAGACAGGAAAATTTATTTGGGTGACATGGACGGGGCGAACCGGTGGAGGTGGAAACATCTGGGTCGCCAAATATTTAGCGGTCCAAAATATAACACTTCAGATTATCAGTAATTAAACATTCCTTTGCTGAAGGTGGAGAATGTTCAAGCCGGAACATAAATACCGAACATACAGCAATCGTGTAACTCGAAACTAGCACAGCGATGGAAAACTTTGCGAAATGGGTTAGTATATGAATGGTGTTATATTACGTATGTCTTCAGAATGACCAATACGTTTCTATAATAACTATAGAAAGTTCTGCATTATGGAGTTTGATTGATATAGCTGTTATAAGTCTATAATGCGACAACTTACTAGCACAAAATCCTGCATCTATAGAGTAACCACATCAGCATGGACGCAGTCAGACAACGATTGCAAACCGGAGTTGATCAATTTAGCATCGAGAACCATTCGAAAGAATGTGCCCGCGGCATTGCCCTTAACTAAGCGGCCTGGATTGGCACATACCACACCAAAAACATTCAAAATATAAGGAACAATATTTGAGGGCGAAATTAAGATTTGCGGAAGACCGTCGTCGACCAGGGGAGCACACGCAGTTTCTAACGCCTCAAAGTCGACAGAAACGCTGTTATGAGGTGGATATACCGGATAGCTTGAGGACTGAGCGAGCAAAGCACTCAACATTCTGTCAATTCGACCGGGCCGGACCATGCCGCCATTTTGGTACGTTGGCGATTCGACGAGCCCAGTGTCAGACATATGAGCCAAAACGTCCGTGCCAAATAAAGCCACATTTACTCCTGCGGGACCCATACGCACGAAGCTAGGATCACGCACATGCGTTACGTTGCCACTTTCCTTCCACGCGTCGTTGAGATATACGGTTGTAGGATAGATTCCAAGCGTTGATGCTGCGTCTTTAGCCGAAGCAACAAAAATAATATGGGTGCCAGTGTGAGCTAAGGCTTCGACAACGCTATTCAAGATATTTCGAGCGTGCTCAAGTTGAGTTTTCCGCTGGACCAAACCTACATCGCTTACGCGGGGATGATTGGCTTCCAAGATGGGTCCAAACAGCACAAACTCTGATGGTCGAACCGTATTGACATAACGCAAAAGTTGGAACAACGAGTCGTTCGACAGGTCCGTTGCCAGCGTCAGAGGGCCTGCTCCAACCACAATGCTGATATCTTCAGGATCGGCATCCGACGAGGCATTAATATCCAGCGGCATAAACATAGGCACTGAAAGGCTACTCGCAACAATTTTTTGGGCCAAAAATCTTCGCCCAGTGGGATTGGTTCCAAAAGCCAAGATCACAGATCCGCTAAACATTGTCCACCAATCATTGGTACGCTCTATGGAGCCATGAACATCAATTTCAATCACCGCTCCGCCGCTAATAAGTTCCGAGCCCTGGAGTGTTAATATTGGGCCTTCCAGCCGTTGTTCTTCTTCGCCACTTGCTATGGACGGCAAAATCATTCCGGCAACCCACACAGGGACACTTGTTGGCATTCGAACATTGGTCAAACAATCCAAATTAAATTCCTCCTGATCAGTATTAGTGTCTACGCCAATTTTGATCTTGTTGCCAAAAATAAGGTGTTGAGCAACGAAATCGATGCGGTCAGACAACACAACAGCCACCGAGCTTGGCTTCTGTTGCATACACTTAATTTCGTCGGCATGAGAGGAAGTATTTCCACATACAGTAACGAGTGTTTGGTGATCTTTCTTGGAAACTGTTGCAAGCACCGCAAACGCATTTTTGACAAACCCTGCATCACCATATTTAACTTTCACATTTGTCAGTATATCAGTGCCGTGGTTCGGCTTGGGTCCACCGGTAGCTATTCGGTTTTTTGGAATCATTCGGCTGGAACTCGACTTTACAACTGAATCCTTGTTCACACACGATCCAGTATCGAATAGCTCACTTAAAACGTCTCCACCAGCGGCACTGACGTCGACAAAATCAGCATCGGTATCCATCAAGCCATCATGACTGCACGGTGTGTCTTCGCCGCGAGTGTGCGTGTTTTCGGCGGTTCGCATCCGACAAAACTCCGACCATGCCTGTTCGCTAAACGCTTTAGCATCACGCGAAACAAGATATGAAACAAAATCATCGGCCAGTGCTTCAACATTTTCCTTTGATAATGGTGAAATTATTGTTGAAACAATCATTTCGATAAAAAACTGTTTCGTTAGCTCGTTAGTACAAATGCCAAATAGCTCAAATTCGTAGATAAACGTGTCAAAGTAACGTTCTGACGCACTGTTGTCATCGTCGACACTGTTCGACATTGTACACCGCGATAGAATATAATAGTTATCAAGTCAGCTACACCAGTGATCTATGGCAATATTAACCAATTAAGATTATCCTAAAATATTTAGATTATAAAAAATTGCAACTAAGCCGAAAGCTAAAAATAATATATATCCACATCTGTCCAACAAGCACGCTACGGCGGTTCATTTGCAAACCAATTGCTACAAGACGTAGACCTATATTTTTTGTCATGCGTAATTGAGAAATTTTTTTTCAAATTCGGCGGAGTTATGTCTAGGTAACAATGATTTTAGATGGTCAAACCCACCAACAATGACATATTTTAGCAATAACTGTCGCATTTCGAGCTAGCCGTGGTCGAGGGACTCCCTTGCAATTTTCAAAGCATTGAGTGGCTTATCCACAGAAGGGGAGGCAGGCAGGATTTTCGAGATCCGCAGGATTTGAGCGGCTCCCACAGGTAATTTTGGCTACAATCAGGTATTTACAGATAACACCGAAAATGATCGGCCTAACAAGAAACGTTTAACTAACACCAACAACAAGTTTCCCATGCCCCAAAATCCCCAAATGCAAGATGTCAGCAACTTAACAGTAAAATTAGAAATCTTGGATCGATGAACCATGGCGGCACCATACCTCCGTACCTATAGAACCATAGATCGCATAGCAAAATCAACACCAGCAATGAGTTTACCATGCCTAAGAACCTCCAAGTAAAACTTGTCAACCGTCCAGGACGTCAGAACAAATTTTCAAATTGTGGGTCGAGGCACCACGAGGTGCCATACCTCAAACCCCATGACTCCAGAACCGAGGCTTAATCGAAAAACAAAAAAGAGGCATCGGAATTTAGCATTTTACTATGAAATAAAACCATCAAGAGAAAAAAATCGAAAGTTAAGATAAAAATAACCTCGCTCCCGTGAAGGGTACTAAAATGAGGCAACAAACCCTCATATTTTGACCGCCGACCCCAAATCAAAAAACACTCGGGGATGTGCACGGTAAATTCACAATGCCGGTTCGAATGAGCCCAAGATCATGAAAATAGGTTAAGTCGTTCCCGAGTTATGGCCGATCACACACACTCGGAATTTAAAAGATTTCACCCCTGCAACACACATCTCACTATATACGTTCTGACAATAAATATGTGACAAAACGACAGAGAATGGCGAAAATGCTTGAGAAACAGAAAAAATGCAATTATATACTCCCCCATTTCAGCTGAGTGTACGGTTTCCCTTGGGTAAGCTGAGTAGTTAACATAAAAACTTGCCAAATTTTTGAACATTTAAAAATTCGATTAAATTAAGTAAAAACCGCTGAAATGTTTGTTTTACCTTCAATAGCGACGTTTTTTTCATTATGCCTGAGGCTATTTATTAGCAATTTTAATTTTTTCTTCAAAAAAATACTAAATGTTAAAAATGTTTACAGAGTTGACACAATTTTTCGGCTGACAATTTCCTGTTTTAGCGCACAATTTTCAATGGTCGCCAGCTAAAGTAATCCAAAAATGCCAAAAATATAGACCACTTTAGCGTTCTGCGTACAATTAAATTGAACATATGCCAAAATTTATATTTGATTGAAAATTTTAGAGCAAAGTTGCAGTTCTCCATGAAATGATTTTGCAGACTTTCATTTTATTGATTTAGCGGTTGCAATATAGACAAACTGTGCTCATTGATAATTTTCTCGATTATTCCCCTTTTCATATCTTACTTTCTGTTTTTACTGTCACTCTATCAATCTTCCATTTTCCCGCTTGTGGCAACCCTATGTTTAGATTTTAAGTCCCCGATTAAAACAGTCCTTACCTCATCTCATGCCCAGTGGTTCCGAATCATGGGATCAGCCTGGTCATGCCCTTTGACAAATTTTCCTGCGAAATGAAAAGCCGGTGAGTGTGCCTCCAGCTCATGCTTCTCGGCCAAATTTTTAGCAAAATGGGAAACCACTGGAGTGCCCCATGGGGCTACTGGTTTGTAACGGGAGAGGGCACTAGATTTTGGCAGCAGGGCATGAACCGGTGGGGCCCCCGGCGGATCCGAAATCTAGGACCTTCCAAAATTTAGTATTTTCCAAGGTTAAAACCAACTATTCAACCATTTTTGCTGAAATTAATCAAATGTATTACTTCAAGAAGGGATGTTTGCAAAAAAATTTATGTAAACTGGGGGCGGGGTGTTGCTCATGAGATGTCAAAATTTTTACCAGGTGTAGTTTTCCCGTTGGAGCCAAAATAAAATTTTGCCAGGTGACCCTACGGTAGAACCCGTTTTGTGCCAGAGGCATCCAAAAATACCATGTCCCCAGTCTCTCCCTGGAAAAGCCAGCTAACAGATACGCTTTCATGATTACGTACTACCAACACGTTTTTCTGAATAATTGCATTTGTGTTGCGCGAAAGTACAGGTTTAAGGAACATGGCGTTTTACCTGGTTAAGGAAATAAGGAACAAAAACTGTATATTGCACTGTTGTTTTGTATACGAATGGCTCATGATATACAGTACTTAACTGGTGCTAAATACATATAATACAGCTCGAAACTGGGAATGCTAAAAATTTTAAAGCAGATCCAAGATCGTTCTGGCCATACATAAATAGTAAACGCATAGCTAAACCACGTATTGGACCTTTAACGAATGACGACACGATAGTTGAATATAGTCGTGAATGTGGAATGCTTACTACTGAATAATTAATTCTATTCAGATTATATAGGTACCAAGTATTCAACCTTGTAATGTAACTCCAACAAATATATCAGCCCAAGTGCCGTAAGAGTCCACGATAAGACATTCAGTACTTTAAGCATAAGCCAGTAACTGGCTCCCATTGTATAAACAACATACCTCACGTAGCTAATGGAAGTAAATATTGAAGAAATAAATATATATTGTCAGAATTGTTCTGACGCAATTTATCTTGGTCTACAAGCCAAATTATCAGGTTATGGCATACAAGGTAATTTAAATTTACTGGGTCGGACTATTTCTAAAAATAAATCTCAACCGGTAATTCTAAATAGAAAAAACCTCACACACCTTATCAGCATCACTAGGTGTGCCCCAGGACAGGGCGGAACCAGGGGAGGGTGACACCACCACCTCCCTTTCGATAGCTGGCTTGTCCACAGTGGCGGGGGGGACCCCCACTT
>JASANE010023561.1:0-13675 GCA_030248225.1 Trileptium ribeirensis
GCTGGTGCTATAGAGCAGTAATTGTAGACAGCGACCGACCGCCGACAGCTATTAACTGCAGACAAAAGGCTTTCGCGGCCGTTAAAGGCAGAAAATTGTTCAGCGGCCGTTAAAAGCAGAAAATTGTTCAACGCCCGTTAAAGGCATAAAATTGCTCAACGGCCGTTAAAGACAGAAAATTGCTCAGCGCAAAAATAATGGCACAAAATTGTTCAGCTGCCGCTAAAGGCAGAAAATTGTTCAGCGGCTGCTAAAGGCAGAAAATTGTTCAACGGCCGTTAAAGGCAGAAAATTGTTCAGCGGCCGCTAAATGCACAAAATTGTTCAGCGGTCGTTAAAGGCAGAAAAATGTTCAGCGGCCGTCAACGTAGTACAATACAACTAACAGATTTGATTTTTGGTTGAAATGATCAAGGGAGGTCTCGAGGATCACAAATATACCTAAATTTCCAGAATCTAACCATTTTTGGGCAAACGCGGGCTGGGAGGATAATGGAATAGAACCACAGATTCTGCTGGGCATCCCACGTTTAAGACAAAGCTGTACGAACATAGTATTTTATTAAGCAAATCTGTGTATATAGTATTTACGTAGTGCAATGAGGTTTGATTGCGTTCGTCCATTATAAAACCCTTAAATGAGTGGCAAAGCCAAAATAATGCAAGTGTGGAAACGAACATATGTAAAACATTGCCTAATTTACCTAAGCATCCTGATTATACCCTAAAGCTTTGTCTCGTCAATGCTGTGCCATGTGAAGTGTGATGTGACCTTAGCACACTATAACACGCAACTACTCCCTGTGACTGTATACATGAGTGTTGAACATGTACAAGCGGCGATTGGGACTAAACCGACCCAGTGGGAAATGGGAAATGCATACTTTGTCTGCCCCTCAAGCAGAGCTGGATCGGGCCGAGCCGCTAAACCATATTCTCGCAATTGTACCGCGCTTTTGAGAGCTGTTAAACAGAACTTGAAAAGATTTACAACAAGGCAGTCCGGTGGCCGGATGGCAGGACCGAAAATCGATCCGAAAAAGTGGGGGTCCGACCAGCACATTTTGCACTTAGTGAGACTATGTAAAAAATTGGGTGTGAGGGTCGGAACCGGTTATGGAAGCACGCAGTCGAAAATAGGTGGACCGGGCCACCGCTCCCCTAGGATTTACACCAGTGTCGGACGGTAACTAGACACAAATTTCGACATCATGGCATCAGATTGTTTTGCTGTCAGCCTTTTAGGGTTGGAAAATCATATTCACCTTTCCTCAAAACTTTGAAATAACCATTTTTAAATCGTTTCAATCTCTCTTCCATATCACGATAAATGTCAGAAATAAATTTGTCGCAATATCCCTGACCACTACATTTTATTAGAGAAAACTGCTCTACTTTCAAAACTACTAATTCATTCTTGTTATCGTTTATTGAACACAACAAATGCAGGCAGTATAAAGACATCATGTTATACGTGTAATAGTTGTAGCACAGCCATCGTACGTTAAATGATTTGTACGCACGGTTGTGACGAGTTCAGACGAGTGCGTGAGCACGAGTTTGAACGAGTTAAACAACACAACCGTACGTACAAATGACTTCGCGCACGCCCGGCTGTGCTACAACTGACTTGTAATACAGCTAATTTAGCTAAACGTGCGTTATGTCATTTTGATGCACGGCTTTAACTATATAAGCTGTGTTACAACTATTGAAAGAACGACCAAAGTCAAACAGTAAAACATAAGCTAATCCTAGACATTGATTTACGCACATTAAGCTTGGCCTTAACGCAAAAGTTGGACAACTAGCACATTTTTTCTAAACCTAGTTTTTACGGCAGACGACCACTTCTTACCGTATATTTTTCAATATATTTCCCAATTTTTGAATTAGCAGGAAATTCTGCTTAGTTTTAGACCAGAGGTGCTTAGCATAGACCAGAGTTGAAACTGAAGGATCGACCCATTGGGATGAGGTGGGGAAAATTCACCGCCTCCGCGAGTCGTGCGTGGGCGGGGTAAGGCTGCGAACATCGGCTATGACTACCGCATGGATAAAGCGCTGGGCAAGCGGGTGTTTCTTATGGGCCACATTAACGAATAACGAACTCCAAGACTAATCCTAAAAGCTATTGAAACTGTGGAAGTCATAACACCAAAATAGCAGCTTTTCAAGTCCTATGTAAAGTAAAACTTTGCAGCTGCTTAATAAAGCGCAATTCAGGTAACGGGACGTGGCGATTCAGATGACTAACTGGGTGGGGCAGAATTTCCTCCTTCGCTTCCAACGTTGGTTACACTTAGATTATGTTCGACTTGGGCCGAAACAAGATACCTATATACTATAACAGAATATGTTATGGGTATTTTAACGCACGTTCATTACTGTCTCATAACGAGTACTTTGATGCCTATTGAATGAAATTTCTTTCTTTACTGATGTCCTTCCAAGATTGATTATTTAATTACCATGTGAGTTTGACCACCATCAGCAAATAGAATCAAAATTAGCTCTATCGCGTGATGTTATATTTAGATTATACATCTTTATGCAAGGTGTATATATTTGATATTTTTAATAGAAAGGCCTTGATGTTGCTAATTTGCTTGCACGTACTTTGTAAGGATGTTATTATCGATTCCAACAATGCACGCATAAGGCTTCCTTAATGTTACGCTAAAATTTGACAGGTCTAACAAAACCTACGCACATACGCTGCAAAAAGTTATTTTTGTTAGCTAAGTAATTTCACGATAAATATAAAAATTTTCGATATCAAAATAACACTTGTGGAAGGTAAATTTTTGAACTGTAGTCGTAATCCCATGAACCGATTAACACGAGAGTATTATGGGCTTCTAGCCACATTCGACAAGCTATCTACTAAACAGTTTCGTACACGTAGGCTATATCACTGCTGTCAAACACTTAAAACAAACGCAGCAGTAGCGGACGAATTAATGTTTGAAGTGAAATAGGGTTTTCAACACAAGGGTTATAAGTTATTTTCGCAAACACTAGGTGACTAAGTAACAAATTTTTGTTTCGCAACTTTCGGTTATGATGTCACAGCTACATTAAATTTGTTCGTACAACATAAACGAATCCAAATTCCAAAACTAATAAATATTATTGATCTGTCATTAGTTGATTTGAAATAGATCTTTCTCAGCTAGTAATGAAATGAGTGTAATTAGTCCGCGACGATAGTTGAGTATTTAACGTTGTATATTCAAAAACGTGTTGTCCGCCGGGTTCGTCGTTAATATAGTCGCACATAACCTTTAGACATAACATGACGCTACAAAATGGTTTCTAAAAACTCAGATCAAGAATATTTTACCTAACTAAATGTGAATTGGTATATTTTAAGAAAATTGCATACCTAAACAAGAAAATAGTCGAAAGGTCAAAATTCTTAATTCAAATTTTTGTAAATATAGAAGAACTTATACGTTTCGTCAATAAGTGTTAGCAATATTCTGATATTTTAGTATGATAGCATTTATGATAGCAATAAATATTTGACAGGAACAAATAAGAAAGAAATAGACAGTTTTAATAAAAGTATCAAAAACAATATCAATAAAACATAAAAAGGCACTAAATCCAAATGAAGTAGGTATATGTTATTCAATTCAACGTGGATAAGATAGATTGTTAGTAATCTTGCTAACAAACAACTCGGAACATGAACTTGGCTAAACATTTGAAACTTCCCGCGACTATTATTGAAAAATGCTCCTGGCACGTACCAAGTGCTAGTTTTCGGAACAGAAAGACAGAGGCTCAGTACACCACTCGAAAGAGGAAGGAGGTGCTAACCGGAAAATTGGGAGGCAACCTTAGGGCGGCCTCTTTTTCTCGAAAAGTGAGAGAGCGCTTCCTACGCGTACTGCGCCCCTGCGTAAAGGGCAACACTTTTAATTACATATGAAGTGTCACCTTTAGGAGATGCAGTTTATATAACTATAAAAAATTAAATCTTATAACGGGAGATCCCTGGGCGGTTGCCCCCTCCCAATACTTAGGCTTAAAAGGCTAAACCTGTTATAACATGTAAGGCTAAAGCCTACGCTTAGTATGTCGAGAACGTATTTCACTCACGCCCCTGTTGGCATTTTTAATAAGCATGTTTATAAACACAAAATATCTCATTTTTAAAGGACGCTTCTGTCTAGCAAGCCACTGTATCAATTGCTTGGTCTGTTCCAATAGTCTCAAAAGGTCTGTTCTGTGGATCCCACCAACTATAACCAGAAAGGGAATACACACAGAAATTACGATGCTATCATAATGATGGTTTAAATTCATAAATGTCTTCTTAAAGTTTACAGTAAATAATTACAAAATTGAATTAGATAAAAAATCACTTCGCTTAAGTGCAAATACTAGCTGTAATTTTTTTGCCATATATACTAATTAAATCAAAATATAAGAGAAATCTATATTTAGCTAACGAAAGAACTATAATAACACAATTACATATATGATACAAATGAACTCAAGAAACATAAACAATATCATAGCTAGAATATAATTATTAAAGCCTAGACTCCTAGTAAAGAGAAACAAACTTTACGAATGAAAATTATAAACGAAATATAATATTAGATATGCGTTTTGGCATACATTAGTACATTAAGAAAAGTTTAAAAACTTTGGTCAAAGTTCATAATTGCTTGCGCAAAAACAAGCATATCTAGGAGCAAAATCTGTAAATCGCCAATATCTGTCCCTAATTAATTAATATGGCGCTGTATCACCTAGGACCCTTTGAGATATATATGAGTCGGGTAATGAATTTTCTTTGACCCATATAAAATATTTATATCACGCAATAAAAATTTAAAACTCTAGTCAAACGTCATAAGTCTTGGACGCAAATTCCCGCATATCTAAACAGATTGTAATCACTTATAATGCATTGTGACAGCTCGATATAATTGCCCACGCCGTCTTAGTTGGACCCTGGAGTTTGAATTATATAATTCAGTTAATGATTTTCTGAGTTAGTTCCGACGCGATTATACAGTGTACCCATATTATGGCGTTAACAATATTTGCCCACGCCGTCTTAGTTGGACCCTGGAGTTTGAATTATATAATTCAGTTAATGATTTTCTGAGTTAGTTCCGACGCGATTATACAGTGTACCCATATTATGGCGTTAACAATATTTGCCCACGCCGTCTTAGTTGGACCCTGGAGTTTGAATTATATAATTCAGTTAATGATTTTCTGAGTTAGTTCCGACGCGATTATACAGTGTACCCATATTATGGCGTTAACAATATTTGCCCACGCCGTCTTAGTTGGACCCTGGAGTTTGAATTATATAATTCAGTTAATGATTTTCTGAGTTAGTTCCGACGCGATTATACAGTGTACCCATATTATGGCGTTAACAATATTTGCCCACGCCGTCTTAGTTGGACCCTGGAGTTTGAATTATATAATTCAGTTAATGATTTTCTGAGTTAGTTCCGACGCGATTATACAGTGTACCCATATTATGGCGTTAACAATATTTGCCCACGCCGTCTTAGTTGGACCCTGGAGTTTGAATTATATAATTCAGTTAATGATTTTCTGAGTTAGTTCCGACGCGATTATACAGTGTACCCATATTATGGCGTTAACAATATTTGCCCACGCCGTCTTAGTTGGACCCTGGAGTTTGAATTATATAATTCAGTTAATGATTTTCTGAGTTAGTTCCGACGCGATTATACAGTGTACCCATATTATGGCGTTAACAATATTTGCCCACGCCGTCTTAGTTGGACCCTGGAGTTTGAATTATATAATTCAGTTAATGATTTTCTGAGTTAGTTCCGACGCGATTATACAGTGTACCCATATTATGGCGTTAACAATATTTGCCCACGCCGTCTTAGTTGGACCCTGGAGTTTGAATTATATAATTCAGTTAATGATTTTCTGAGTTAGTTCCGACGCGATTATACAGTGTACCCATATTATGGCGTTAACAATATTTGCCCACGCCGTCTTAGTTGGACCCTGGAGTTTGAATTATATAATTCAGTTAATGATTTTCTGAGTTAGTTCCGACGCGATTATACAGTGTACCCATATTATGGCGTTAACAATATTTGCCCACGCCGTCTTAGTTGGACCCTGGAGTTTGAATTATATAATTCAGTTAATGATTTTCTGAGTTAGTTCCGACGCGATTATACAGTGTACCCATATTATGGCGTTAACAATATTTGCCCACGCCGTCTTAGTTGGACCCTGGAGTTTGAATTATATAATTCAGTTAATGATTTTCTGAGTTAGTTCCGACGCGATTATACAGTGTACCCATATTATGGCGTTAACAATATTTGCCCACGCCGTCTTAGTTGGACCCTGGAGTTTGAATTATATAATTTAGTTAATGATTTTCTGAGTTAGTTCCGATACGATTATACAGTGTACCCATATTATGGCGTTAACAATATTTGCCCACGCCGTCTTAGTTGGACCCTGGAGTTTGAATTATATAATTTAGTTAATGATTTTCTGAGTTAGTTCCGACGCGATTATACAGTGTACCCATATTATGGCGTTAACAATGTTTGTACGTAAATTTAAGTTAAGTATTGCCCAAAAATGCGGAGAATCAATCTATTTTTTAACAAAATTCACTAAGCATTTTATGTAAAATGCGTATATAACGAACAAACAATTGAAAATATATGTAACTTTTTAGTAGAAAGTTGCGTCTGAATCGTTTTTCATTGCAAATGTCAACTAACTCTTAAATACTTATCTATTGAACAGTTGTCTAATTGAAACATTATATTAAATGTACTTGAAATGTGGAGCGGATAACCATTCCCTAATTGGAAACCCGACAACTCGTCCCAGAATAATTTATTCACTCGACAATCCGTTCCCTGCACAAACCGTCCGCAGTACATCTCGTCGATAGGACAATCCGTTTGCGGATAACATCGTCCCCCGGACAACCCGTCCACAGACATCTCTTCCCCGAACAACTGGTCCCCGGCCAATTGATTGCAAAACAACTCGTCCCCATGACAATTGGTCATCGTAGCACAAGTCCCCATAGAACTGGTTCCGAGGACAATTCATCGCTGGACAAATGATGCGGTATAAAAACTGGTCTTTTCGGTTAGTCTTTCATCCCGAAATCGGTCAATTTTAAAGATGCAGCGATAATTTTAATAATTGGTCAGCCCGACGAGTTGGTTCAGAAAATATCCACTTCGGTTACTTTTACTACATTTTTTGGATTTTCTTAGGTCGCCACCGGTTCTCAAAATTTTCGGAAAATGTTTTTCTCGACAAATGCATAATTTTATATATCATTCGAACAGCTGAATTAGAATGGTAAAATTAGCCGAATTGGGTTACTGGTTAAGGAGTTATATATATATCCATTTATGCGAAATCCTAAGCTGAATTCTAGACCTGAACCTTAACCTAAATTATTAACCCATGAACCGAATGCGTTAAATTTTACCACCAATCGACTGATCTCCTCAATGCCGTGTGAATGATGCATAAAATGGTACCTTTGTAGCAAAAAAAATTTCGAAAATTCAGAGTACTATTTGTAGATTTGTGTATTAAAGTGGCCGAAATGTATATTTTCTGATCCAGCACGTCGACCTTGAGTAGAATGGTACTAAAATTATTGTTATATCTTCAAAATAAACCAATTACGGTCTGATTGAAAAGACCCATAAAAACTACAGACAGCATAAACTTAACACACGGTAGACGGCGAATTTGGTAATATCGGATCAAATTAATCCTTTGCAATTCAAAATAAGTGTTAGCACAAGCATGGCTACAATTTTAATCATATCGTTATTAGGATGAACGAATATACACGCAAAAAATACTCAAAATTGAAATATTATCCTAAATATCAATATCAAATCAACGGTCAAAGTGCATATCAGTTCATTTAAAACAATTATTGACAAACTCTATTAACTTGTAATAACAAGTGTGTACAGTAGCTCCAACGATGTAAAGTTGTGGCACTAGTTTTGGTCAATGAGCATTCTCTAAAGGTACAAATTGTTTGTCGTTACGAATTTATAGATGAGTACCATATCCAGGCTGACCATAAAATTCACTCTCCGGTGGCGCCGACAAAAGAGCCTGTTCTCGTGGCGGTCGCTTTCGCTTGAAAAAGCCCAGTTTCCACAACAACAGTGCAATCAGGAGCAGAAAGACGAGGCCTGCAAGCGCGGCAATGAGCCATAGCCACCAAGGAGCACCACGCGCAACTCTAGTCGGGTCTTTTGGATTCACATATGTCGATGCAACGGCGGCATGTGTCGGAAGTTCGTCTACGCGATACGGAAGACTGGTAACCTTAGCAATGCCAGCCGATGTAATTGTCGCATCGTAGAACGCTTCTTTAATCAAAGTATTTACCCAAAGCCATGAATCGATACGAATGTAAACGTCTTCGCTTGCGTCCAACGGACCAAGAGTACATTCGATTCGTACGCATTCGAGGTCGCTACAGTTAACGCGCAGACTGCGAAGCTGACCTGAAATTAATGCAAGTTTTATTCAAACATGTACTATTAACATGCGTTTATGATGAATATTCGTTGAAGAGTATGAATATAAGGCTCAGCCATAATACCACGTTACTGTTAAAAATTGTCCATCGTGTGGATATTGGTAGAAGAGTACAAATATAAGGCTTAGACTTAATGCGACGTTTGGATGGTCGCGCCGCGAGGAGGGACATGACCCCCCAGGCCAAGTAAGCGACGTACTGTTGAAAAATTGCCGCGAGCCCCATAATGCGATATTCATGGGTGAAGGTAACCGGGGTTCTGTGAATAAAATTGCGATAATTGCGCATCATGTAGATACTCGTAGAAGAGTATGACAATATAAGACTCAGCCATAATGCCAAGTATATACTGTTAAAAATTGCCTCGTATAGAGAGACTTTTGGAGAATAGAGAGAAGGCGCTAAGCCACAACCACACTTTATGTAAACTTTCCCATTTTATATACAATATTCTTATAGGAATAGAGCACAGCGCTAATCCCACACGACACTTTAATTTTTTCATTTTATATCATATCTAGAACCGAGGCATAGTAGTATAAATGGCCTCGGGAGACTGGATAATGCCACGTACTGTAAAATGCCCAACATAGAACGAACGCCCAAACTCGTAGAAGAGTATGACTATAAAAGACTCAGCCATAATGCCGAGTATATACTGTTAAAAATTGCCCATCATATGGATATTCGTTGAAGAGTATGAATATAAGGCTCAACTATGATGCTACGTAGTGTTAACAATTGCCCATCATATAGAAGAAATGTTCTCAGAAATGAAAAATTGCATACTGGGGTTTTCGATGCCGCTGATTACGAATATGACATTTCTGTCGCTCTAAAACTTGTTAGCAAATTAGTTAATTTTATGCAAATCTAAAAAAGCACCGCAAATTGCTGCGCTCAATTTTTGTAATTTATTACGTTTAACAGTCTATAATTATTAATGAAATTGGACCACGGAATGTTTTAGCGCTGCCTATTTAGGGCCCACGTTATTGGCCTAAGGAATGATAAATATTTTTGTCGAGCTGAACTTCATGTGTCAATGATTAGCTTTTGTCGTTTGTTTGTAAAACGCTTTGATGTTTTCCGACAAAGTAGCTTCGATCATGTTGTCAAATCGTATGCCGCTAATAATGTATATGAATAACTAATCATGTATAACAACAGATTGATAAATGTTTTAAGTGCTAAAATTATATAAATATTTCCAATAATATTATAACACTAGAGGAAATAGAACAGTAATCTGACGAAATTGGCAACTTTTTCTTGACACAGAGAGAACGAAATTGAAACGGAGCCGCAGACGAAGCAAACGATAAGTAAGCGAACGAAGTTATCACTAATGGCGCAATGGTGAAAATCGTGAAAATTTCTTTTTGTCTGTTTCTGTAACTCCTAACTAATCTTCGGGCGGATGGACTACGACGATTTTTCAATTGGATAGCAAAAGTGATGATAATGTCCTGCCCTTTAGTTGAACGCGAACATCTTCGACCTCATTTGTAGGGCCAAAATGGTAAAAAACAGGTTTTTAAAAAATTCCTTGTAAAATCTGGCAATATGGGTACCAGTCTTTCGAAGCCCTTATCTCGCGGCACAGGCTTCACATCGGAAAACCAAGACCACCGCTTAGAATCAGCTCATCGATATCTATAACTTTGCTGATTTTTTGTGGGACCACTTCTTGGCCTGCTATGAGGCCGAATATGGTTAGCCAACCCTTTGCGAAAAATAACGATTTTTAAATTTTCGGCGTGTTATTGCTTGTTTTACCTTACAGTGAGTACCTATTAGATTATCAAGGATGCTGGATAAGACAGTTTGGCTCTCTAAAGCACAACTTAACTATATTACACCTTTTCATGTGGTTTCAAGGGTTTAAGGTCGGCGAACCCATGTCCAAAATGCGAATTTTCATTTATTTTAGTTACGTATTTCGTGCAGGGCACCTAGAATGGTCTATATAGGGTTTTCGGTAAGCTGAATTATTAAAAGTCCGACATGAGTATTTCAAGTTTTTTCAGATGTTTTCTATTGATTTAGGGTCAATGAACCCGATGACCAGAATATATGTAATCTGTCTTAAGTACCTTGGTTGTGTATTGCATACAGCACATGAAGAATGTTCTATGAATAAGTTTTTTGTTACGCTAGATACTATGCTTTGGTTATCTAGAGACTAGCATCAATACTTCGAGCGTTTTCAGTTCCTTTCGATGGGTTTATGGTGGACCAGATTTTAGGATTTTGAACGGGATAAGGGTTACAAAGACTTTAGTGGAGCAAATACATCAAACACAAAGCCTTTTACAAGTTAATACACAAAATCACCACTTGGTGTAACCACACTCGCTCCGTTTTACCCTCGCTTGCGAGTTACTAGTCACTACGACTGATTTCACTAACAAATACATATTCAACAAAACGAACGAAACTCAATTTGTAAATATAATTCATACGGCTCATAGAATAATACAACCAGTATCTCGAAAGCGTCGGTGAAACGGGCCGAATGTGGTTTCATTTTTAGGTTATCATTTTGTTTAATTACTTGTAACAGGCTGTGTTTGGTGTATATACCACTCTAGAACTTCTTGAACTCTGGACCCATTAAAACAATAAAACCTCGTTGACCCTAACCCTATCCAAAACAACTGACAACGCGACTAGTATATGTGATGATCTCACGATAACCAAACCATCGTATTCAGCCTATGGGATAACCTATATACACAATTCGTGACCTGTACGCAATGCGAAAACTAAAGCAACTGAAGACAGACTATATTCTGGAAATCACTTCATTTACCCTATGCCCATTGAAAACTCATGAAAACGCATGAAATGTGCACGCTGTACCCTAGATAATCAAATTATTGTATTCATCCATCCGAACTACTTATGTATAGACCATTCTTGATTGCCTGTAAGCAATATATAATCAGACAAATGAAGACGCACTACATATTGGAAATAGGGCTCGTCGATCATAAAATCCTTTAACCCTCAACAAAATGTATAATATAGTCAAGTTCGACTCTACATAGCAATACCATTTTATCCAGCCAGCGTGCTTGATAACCTATAGGCAATCGTTGTAATTAATGTAAAAACAAGCAATAACAATGCGAAATTAGCAAAATCGCTACTTCTGGCAAAGGGTATATGAACGATATTCGGGTCCACAGGAGCCCAGCGAGTGGCTCCGCAAATAAAGTCGTGGTCAGCAAAGTTGTAAATCTTGATGAGCTAATCCTGTAACATTTTTGGATGCGAAGCCTGTGTCGCGAGAAACAACCTGCGAAACACTGATGCCCGTATGCCAAGATTTTACAAAAAAACTCTTAAAAACCTGTATTTTGCCACTTTGACCCGGAGGAGTTGGTGCTATTCGCATTCAACGAAAATGCATATCGTCGTCACTTTTACTTGTCGAAATCCGTCCTTCCGAAAATGGGTTATGAATAACAGCGACAGACAACAAAAACTTTAACGATTTCAACCCAAAGCGCCCTCTGTGGAAACTGCGCTAGTTTCATTTGCTCTGTTTCAATAACTAATAAACCGACTAACCAAAATCTTTAAGTGAACCCCATTTCTTGATCTGATTAACCATCCGTCGAAATCCTTGACTGAACACGTTCGAGTTTCCACTTGCTTCTTGATAATCGTCGACTTGTCGTTCAGTTCGTTGCTTTGTCAACGCGGATCGTTTTTCACGTTTATCTCCGTCGTCCTCATCTTGTTTAACACCAAGCCCAGCTGGATTCATCGCCGAATGTACTTTACAACTCCCACGTCCGTTGACAGTTACATCACGACTTAGATATAGTAAATATTCGCCACTTCGCGTTTTCAACGGCCAATATATGTCAAGAGCAACTTCGGTTATTTCGGATTTACCTGCATTTCGTACTTCGTAAATATGACTAACGTTTTTACCGATTTCCCAATCCCATTGAATACTTTCTCGTTTTCGAAAGTCCTCTTTCGAATAAGTCACCTAAATGTTTAAAAAAAACTAGGTAGAAAGCAATTATGCAGAGAATTTTCCAAAAGCTTTATACATGCAAAATAAAGATATTTTCTAGTTTTAATTCCTTTGTGTCAACAATTGCAGTGGTATAAAACTTGGATCTGTCATCGTATAAACAAACATTCTTATCGTCTCAATAATTTTTTCTCTATATCATCATTGTGTGGAATATAAAACATCATACTGTATTGGTGAATGTAATAGTTTTTAATGCATTTATATAGTTTTCTTTTATATTCCTGTATCATTTTCATACACTGGGATTCAATTTTGGCACTATTTCCATGCGCTATTACTATTTATGTAAAATACCAGCCCTTTTTGAAGTCTAAAAACGTACCATGTTGACACGTATGATTCTACATTTAAACGAGCTTCGCAAGCAGCGATAGCATGAACAGCATTAAATACTCGACGCAGTGACAACATTGCATTCCGTTAAGCATAAAATATTTTGATAGAAACTCGTCCACGATTATGCCAAAATTATACCAGCTTTATACCACGCGTAGTTACATGAGCACTGTCATAGAGTTTGCGTAAGTAAACTTAATTTGACCCCACGAACCATCATACTATTTTATAATAGCCGATGTCGAATCGCAAACACTTGTTACGGAAAAAATACTGATTCCAAATCCAAGTACCAGAAATTATACATCGTGTGAGAACAGAATTTTTGCGATTTTCAATTTGCAGAAATTCGGTTACCTAATGCCTATGAAGTTTGCATTTGAATAATTCAATGTCCGCGAACAAGCTTAAGGTAATACTGACATCACAATAAAATACATCCTATGGTTAAACTCTTGATGTTCGCGAATAAAATCCGCTTAACCCAAATTCGACAAATTTTCGTTGTCAAAAATTGTGGTAATGTTATTCAAACTTTCGCGAATTCGAAATGGCGGATTTTTAACTGGAGACCAGTGTATTCGCGAATGTTTGTGAGCCAAATTTTAATTGACCAAAAAGAGTTCCGTAACAATTTCTAAGCGAAATTACACAATAAAATGGTATGGTTGGTGTGGCTATTTTAAGTGTACTCCTGC
>JASANE010023563.1:0-31888 GCA_030248225.1 Trileptium ribeirensis
ATGTTGTAAGTTTGTCTTTGGTTCAGTTTCGTATTGTCCCAAAATGATTTGTTCTGTAACCACCCGTTATTACTCAGATACTCATATTGCATTATGGCTATGATAGAAACTGTGATGTTACTCATAAAACATAAGATACAATATAGATATTAGTATATGCAAATATGTTACTACACGTACGAATTAATATTAATACGCGTCGACGTCGAAGACTATATTGTTGCTGAGAATGATTAGAATATCGGGTTTTAGGCATTTTTGTACAAATTGCACATTTTAGATAAATTTGTATTTTCGTACGAGCTGGGCTAACATTAAGGACATGTTTGACGTTAAGGATAAAGTAAATCATGCCTTGATTTGGAAATTTTTCTTTCGATATTATTGTAATATCAGTACGCAGCTGCATTGTACAACTTCCGCACTCAATGTTACATAAGATACAATATAGATATTAGTATATGCAAATATGTTACTACACGCACGATTATAATTGTAATATCAGTACGCAGCTGCATTGTAAAGCTTCGGCACTCAATGTCTATACTACCCCGGCTGTCAGCCATACATACACGAGTCTAGAGGTACAAGAAGCACAGCGGGTGGTTCCGGCGGGGCGGGGGGGGGGGGTTGGCCGGTCCGCAGTTAGGGGTCCTCCTAAGGGTGGATAAATTTTCTAAATTTGGGACCCAAAATTTTTTCTAATTTTTGCTAATTATGCCCAGATTTTTTTATATTTCAACCAATCTGTGTCTATTTCCCCCGATTTCTGTCAAAATATTTTACTCCCCTAGCTCCAAGGAGGAAGCAGGGTTCATCAACTCGGTGGTGGGAGGTGGGGGAGGGTAGCGATAAATCCCTAACCTATACTGTGAGCATCTATGGTCATACCCTCAAACCTAGACTTTGCAAACTTTTATATATTTGCTGCTTTTGCCGGTCATACCCAAGAAGCTATGGAGCTTAGCAAGCCGAAGTCGGAAATCACCATGTGTGGTCGCACCCCGCCCGAGTGGGTTCGCACGTGTCTAGTAATCGGTATGATTGTTGAGGTCATCCGGTAAGACTGGCATTGACACCTGCTCACAAGCCATAAATAGCAAGTTGCCATTCCCTATCTCATATGGAAGTTGTTTGACTAATCTTTTGATTAGGTTCGCGAAGATATTAAGCTATAGGTGGCGATGGGGGTAGGGGCTACCTCTCTGAATGCGTATGTGCTGAGCCCACGGCCGCGCGCCGAAGGCACGCAAATTTTCGCAAAACATGGGGAAAAATTGGCCACAATTAAGGTAAAATTGGTAAAAATGTCGGGTACACCCCTACCCACCTGAGACCGCCGACGACTTCGACACCTATGTATTAAGCATCTCAATAGCATGTAATTCTTAATGTAGTGCAAATTTCGACTTCACCTCTAGATACTTGAAGCTTGAAATCACTCAGCGGAGTATTTTCCGTTGTGTTCAACACAAGGTTGCGAGAGTCCCTGAACGTGTAGCGCCGAAGTCATTGTTTTGTAATTCGCTAATTGTGATGGTGAACTTTGAATGATTGATATTAACAGTAAATTTAGACCTTGGTGTGTTGTAATTTCTATGATCACTTTGATTCCTATTTTCGTAGAATCCTCCAGCCGTAGATTCAAGTTAAAGCTGTTCGTAATTGAAGTGAACTGTATGCTTTAGGGCTTGGAAACTCTTATCCTCAGACCGTATCGCGAAATGCTAAAAGCATTGAGCATTTAACCAATAACATTGTGTAACATCAGTGAGTCGCTAGATATAATATTTTAGTGATGCGTCCTGTCCCTAATATGGTATAGCTGTAAATTCCAAACGAATGTATCTTTAGTCAAATTGTGACAAGCCTATAAATTATTTTACTCCATGCAGCTGTTTCAGAGCTCGGAAAATCATAAGCCGTTGTTAAATGCTGGGACGCAGTCACAGGATTTTGAAAATTAGAGGTATATTTTTGATTGTTTTTTCTGAGATAGTGTTAAATATCATAGCTTCTAATACACTAAGCTATCTGTGTAGGCTATCCTACATGACTGCTGTATATAAAAACAACAGTTATTATAGGGTCCAGTAGCATTATAATGCGCAGTATGCTAATGTTGGCGAAGAACAATGCGAGTTCTACGGCGCCTGATGTAAATTGTTAAATGTTTCAGTTGTTTATCGTTACATACCACGCGATCGCGGCGAACAAATGTAGCAGAGATTTCGGTTCCATTATATTTTGACTTGCTTGCTTTCACAGTGTGTGGAACAATATTAACTGTCGGATAATCTGGTCGCATTAAGGCAAATGTTCTTGAAATTTGTATCTTGCATTGCACTTATATTTAGAATTTATTGTTTCATTCGTAGGAGCCTTAGTCGTTCATTGCCGTAAGTGAGTATATTTTAGTTCTAAACGATGCAAGGTTTTTATTTTTATTTCAACAACCTTTCAGATAAGGTAATATGGATAACAACCTTGGTATTTTGTAGAGAACTGTAATTTTCGGGCGGTATTCTTGAAAATCTGTAGCTTAAGGTTACCTATCATGTGCAACCACGATATCTTTGTTTTATAATCTGGGAACAGGCTTGTTTTATAAGTGGTGTATAAAATTCATATAAGACCCAGTCAGAAGATCGACACAGTTGTTCAATATATAAGTGCGTGCAGTATTGGTATTAAGAACCCTTACGTAGTTTATAGTTTGGATAGTCTTTTAGATTATGCCTGTGATTTACCTTTGGCCATTTCACATATTTGCAACGGAATATATTGGAACGCGACGCGATTGAGGAGTTTGTCGTAGGACATGCTTTTGAACATGCGTTGTTAGTACGCTTGCTTCGCAAAATTGCTTATTGAACGAAGTTCTAGCTCTTAAATAGTGCGAAAGCTAACGTACAAGGTTCATAGCTAAACAATCCAACTTCAGCCGGTCACTGTGGTTGAAGTTTGTTCGACATTGTCAGAAATGAGTCTCAAGGCATGTGGCATTTCCAATAATCGCCTCTGTGTTCAACAAGCTTTGACACTCTGCCAGTACCTACATACTCTATATAGTTAAAAATCTTGTAGACTATAACCATAGAGACGACGTGTAATCCAGTGTGTCGCGAAATACAAGTTTTATTGTGAAAACTTTCAAACTGCGGTTTTGCATCTGCTCAGACATTGCTCGGTTCCATTCTGCAGGAAAAACCGCTGTAGTATTTGAACTTGATGTGGTGGTTGCAATATTCTTGCTTGAGGATAAGAGAATTTGCGACATGTCGCCGATAGTAAATCAAGCTTCGATTACATCGTCCCAAAATACTCTGTTTACTGATTTCTCCCTTTTTGTTTACTCGAGGGTTAATAGCGAAATTCGGCCTCCTAGGAATTTCACGCTGGATCGCATAGCCTGTCTGAAAAGAAAATCCTTACCGATATAACAGCCTTATCAGTAGTGCAACTTGTTTTATGTGTTTGCTTTAGTTTGTCAGTTTGACATGATTGTAACAAGGTAACATCACGTCCATCGATTCAATAATTCGACTCTTTAGCTAACTCAGACGCCCGCTCGGACCCGATATGTCAACCTTACTATCGTATGATGTTTTCTACGAGTGTTTTAATACGATATGATCTGATTGTGTACTTCTGTGCGTATAGAGTGGTATTAAGTTGTTTACGATATGTGCAATTGTCTTATTTCAGGCGGTTTTGATACACGCACCGTTGCAATAAGTAATATGAGTAAATAATAGTAACTATATCATGTGTATGTTTGAATCGGTTTATTGTTTGTATATTAGCTCTTATGTGTGTGTCATACCGACGATGTATGTACAATATGACTTAAGCTGTGTTCTATATTTTTGACATGCATTGGAATAGATGAGAAGGTAGTATTAAGTGGAGGAAAATGGGTAGGGGGATGACCCATGTATTTACGGATTTTGATACCTTTTTATTTCGGACGCAGTCTAGATTATCCAAAATGAATTTGGTACCTTTTAATCCAGTAGTTAAGAAATTAGGGCGCATCCCCCATGTCAGTTTTACATTTCGAATAATTAAATTGTTAAAAATTATGAAATTTAGGAGTGTGCCTAAGACCCTGAAAATAGTTAAAATTAAGAGAGTTCTGAAGAATATCTTGTGTGTTATGGCCTGTTGTATTGTCGTTTATATGTTGCGAGTGTTAGTAATGAGTGCCTTTTGTATTGACACCTAATTAGCGGATATGTGTATGCATATGTGCTGAATCCGCGTCGAAATTTCGGAAAAATGTTTTGAGTTAACAATTCGGCGAATTTCATAAAAAGTCTTTCTCTAGAACAAAAATTAAAACTTAAGTTAGGGAGCGGATTTAGAAATTCCAAGAACTGTTGGTGTCTCTGGCAACGATTATATTAAAATCTTAGGAGTTAGAGAGGTTTCAGAACTAGGTTTAATTTAGTTCCCGAGAATTGGGGCGAGAAAAGTTTATTTAAACCCTTGCGCAGCGAATGGAAGCAATTCAGTTCCAATCGGTGATCAAACAGATTGACGCGTTGCAAGAATTTTTACAATCGGAGCATATCCAGCATATCATGCAACTAATGTAAGTGTGTGTTTATTTGTGTAATTTATATATGAATCAGTGTTGTAATAAACTGTTGAGTGAGCAATTAATTAGCCCATCGACCTTTGCTCGACTGTGTATTGTACAAGCATAAGCAACATCCAAACGGGCCATCATTTGTACAGCCCAGGCTAACGTGGATAATACAGACCCTAGATCCACGTAGGCTACATGATTTTTGCGATAGTATTTTTAACCCTTTATCTTGTAAATTGATACATTTTGTTATGGCTTTCATTGCCTGGTGAGTTGACTGCAGAGTTCATCGCACGGCGAGCGTTTGCAAGTGTCTAGTTATTCGTTCACTTCGCGCGGTTTCTTAAGAAGTCGGACAGCAGCTCCTATGATATTGTAGTGGCTAAAATACGGGTCTTGCATATGACTGATCCAAATTCAATCCGCTGCTAGAAAAATTTACTTAAAAATGTACAAAACATGCTTTGGTTAAAGAAGGAAATGGTTATGCAGTTTTTGAGATTGAAACTACGGAACCGTGCAGAATTGAACGCTTAGAACTTCCTCTAGTTTGCTGTTATCAGCCTCTGATTTTGAATTCAGTCAATTTCGATGCAACAATGTTCATTCGAATACCAAGGACAAATCTGATTTGTATCATAATCTGCTTACATATTCTACATTGAAAGCTGATTATTTCACACGCCACATTACTAAGTCTGGTCAGGACAAACTTTTATTGTATCATTGTTTATTGTAAGAAGTTTTTAATAATATTGTAGTTCGGCGCTGTAGTAATTTATAGTTATCAAAATCTAAATAATGAAGGCTTGAAAAAAGCATTTCGATGCTTTTTTCTGTAAGCGTCAATGATCGCATCTTCTTTACAATAGAAAGGATTTTGGCACCGAGTAGGCTAACGCTTTAGATTAGTCCGTGAACTTGTATCACCGAGCTTTCCGCTACAGGTTGAGGAGTAGCTTATTATGCAGAATAGACCTTGACGTTGATCAGGATCATGATAAATTTCATATGGGAAAATAGGATGTCCAGCTCCAATTGAAATAATTCATTACAAAGGTTGTTTGTTACTGACTTAATGTGCCGCTCACTCCAGTATCAAAGCTGATTTTTACTGCGATTGTTTTCGGAATCCATGCTGAAGTCACAAATTAAGGTACTCATTAACCACTGTGCGTTAGTATAACACAATTTTTTTAAATTATGGTTGTTTTAATGCCTGGATGTAGAATAAGACTACAGGGGAGTTTTGCGTCTCTTGTAATAATGCAATTAGGTGTTAATCAACCTGTTTAACCCTGCAATGCCAGTCCGCAGCAGTGCCCACTGTTACACATTTTTACCAAGTTTGCAATTTGGTGTATGCGTACACATATGTTGTTATTCGTTCGCTGTGTGGGGTTCGTTAAGAAGCCTAGCAACGGTTCCTAGATAGCTCGGTGGTGTGGGGACGCCGTTCCCAACGGTATATCCCTGGTGTTAACGGCACGATCTTAAGTTTGATAATTATTACACAATGTACAAAATCATATGTTAAATATAAATTACAGAATTAGCTGGGCAACACGTATTACAACATTGCTGGATATACAGTCTTACCGGACTATTAAGGACACGTTACAGAGTTATGGCTGACCGTTTAAGATCATTGTAGAGTCACGGTAGACTGTTGTATGTGTCTGTATTAATAGCTAATCTTTTTAAACGAATATGTTTATAGTCGCTGCTCACTGTTAGGACATAGCTAGGTCACGGTGCACACAAATTAACTTAAACTAGCCATAACATTTGATAAGACAAAATAACAAGTATGAATTATACCGTGATCACGTTCAATGTTGAGGTTTCAATTGCAGAAAATCGCTCTATGACCCCCACCTACGCCGTATTTGAGTTTGTATTGTTTCATGGACAGATTTATAGCGACAGTATTTCTGGCGCAAGTTATTTATTTTACTCAAATCATGGGCCGCCGTTTTATGCGTTTCCAGGGCAGGCAAAGTACGAAGCCCAGAGGGAGGCCACGGACAGATTACACCTACGGGGAACGGTCGGCCAAAATGAACCTTCAGGCAAAATAATGGACAACGACAATGAGATTAATTGCATGTATGACTTTAAAAGTACAAATCAATTATACAACAACTTAGCATGAGTTGGGAAGTTCCTCAACCCTAAGATTCATTCGCCCTAAGGGTCCTTCATGAAACTTTTTCTTAATACTCGACCAGTAATGTATGAATTATAGTTCCCTAGTAAGTACTTTGGTTGCCGGACGGCTATGTAAATAGTACGGTGGACAAGGTTGGGTACTCCCTGTTTCTAATACAAATGTTAGCAGATATACCGATTAGTTTCCTAAGGTGTTTGACAAATCGTATGTTTGCACGGTGTATTTTATCCATAAGTGCACGACAAGCTACGGAGTCTGCAACGGTGCAACCCGGCGCATCAAGGACTGCGACATAAGTGAGATCTGCTGAAGGGTGAGCTTGAAGCAATGCAATAACCAAAACAGCTGGGGCTGCACCATTTCACACTCCGTGCCTTCTGTTAAAAGTGGATTCGCTCCTGTAAAAGTGGTTTGTCCCAAAATGACGGATCCCATTGTAACTTCGCTCTTAGCGATGAGTAGGTTTAATACTTTGGTCGACGTTAGCCTGGTCCTGATCTAAGCATGCACTCGGACATTAAAGGTTTGGTAGAATTCGCTCCATATAATGGAGGACGGTGTACCCGGGTGGTTACGCAAAGAATGACCATGGGGGCAGTACTAAACTTTTATCCCGTCAACCTGATATTTTAGTTTGACTACTAAGTTTCGGACTCTCTGCAGTGTTCAGCGCTTCAAGATCTGCTGACGACCGTATTCGATAACAGATCGTTTTGCAATTTCTGGACGGTGGGAGTACGTCTTCGACCTATACAGCCTATCACAGGAGACAGAATCCGCTTGCATGAGTATCAAGATAGGTACTGACCATGGGATAGTGCTAGCAGTTGAGTCTGTAAAGCTGATACTCAGACTGAACTTTAGATACTCGAACGCTTCAGCATTCTCAAATCGATTCCGAGTGCTCACATCCTTTCTTGGTCCTTTTTCTTTGTATCGTGTGGCTTTTTTTGACCGGTCGGACCAGGTCTCCGACCTATGAGTTTGAAAGAAGATTCGACCACTATCCTAGGTTAAGTAACATCGTGGGGGAATTTGATCGTTTGTGATTTGGTCAAGATTAAAAGTTTAAGTGTCGGTATCGTTCTCTTCGGCCGGTGTCCTAAAATTAAAGGGTGGCCGCTTGGGTCAAAAGATTTTTCTTTTCGGTGATACCGAGCGATGAGGACCAAAAAGTTCAACAGGAATTTGGGTTATTTCCTTACCTGAGTTCCGATCCTCCATCACCAAGCTGAAACTTTAGCGAGATATACATATGTCTTAACCGCTCGACCATCCTGTTGGCGATTGTTGAAAACAGAGTGACGTACACCAGTCACTCGACACTACAACAGGTAACCGGTTATAAGGGCACAACGGGTCGGGACTAGTGAGTCGACCGATTTGGGATTCGTCGGGATTGGTTGATCACGGCAGTTTTTTACCAGCCTTGGTCAACCGGATATCTCAGTCCCCGAGTCCCTGAATAAATAATTAAGGATACCTCAGAATTTCGAGGACGTGTCGATGGCCTGGTATAACTCTTCACAGCGATGACTCATCCACTGAACCACAAACCAAGTATGTAAGTTACCTTTACTGCGTGGTGTCCACGCTGACAGTTTCTTCTTGAGCCTATGGCTCTGGGCATGGGTGACGGTGACCACCCTTTTTGAGTTTTTCTTTGTCTGGGGGGCTTTTCTACTGGACCGATAGACGACATATAGCCATATATATATATATATATATATATATATATATATATATATATATATATGTTCTATCATTATTTTATACACTATCTATATGCGAGTCGAAACAGGGGCAATTTTATATTGCTTACAGTCAGCTCGGGTTTAGGGGCGCGGGTGGTACTGGGTGTTTGTACCACCGTACGCAATAGGTGACTTGCGATACTCGCGGGAACCTGTACCGTGGTGCGTTCATTTGCTCAGAACGATGTGATTCACTCCTTGACAGTTCGGAGCTTTTGAAGCTCGGGTGACAAGCCGGTGCCCCCTTTTCCTATTCCTTGTGTTACTTAAAACTTATCGGACTTTAGATTTTGTCCTAGATCTGGTGTGTCGTTGCGCCTTGAATTTTGGTCGGCCAGGGGACAGGTTGGTGTTTTGGTAAGTTGGCGGGTTCCTATTGTTACACCTTTTTCTTTGCTACGGGTCTGATTTGAACATTAATTGCCGTTACGTCCTTCCGGCTAGTGGGCCGGTGGACGGAGCTCAGGTCTATCCGAAATCCTCGATAGTCGGCCTGTCCTGGGTTACTTGAGGCCGAACCCAACCACATTGTTTCTATTGATCCGCATCGCCACCGCAGCGTGCAGTGCGCAACCCAAGTGTAATTGAGACTGAACTTATCAGCAACCCGTAATTACTATCAAGAAATCGCAGGCCCGAAGGGGCATTTCTTTTTCTCAATGCATGACCTGTTATTTTTGAGTGGCTGGAAGCATTTCCAGTCATCTACCAATCCTGTCCCTGGGGAAATCTTGTCACGTTCAATATTACACTATAGTGAACGATCCGTGTTCCATGCCGCTAGGAACTCAGGTAAAATTAAGATTACTCTAAGCCTCTATAGGCTAGGCATGGGGCGTGCCTGCATGCTCAAACGATACTCATTCCCATCAGAGAGATGACTTTTTGATGACCTGGGATCTTTCCGGGTCAGGAAACCAAGGGTACCCTGAGTTTGGACCATGATGGCTCGATAAACTCAGGAGTAATGGCGAGTACCATTATGTTCCAAGAGTAATGGACAGTGTATCTTTGAGACTCTATGGCTTACTTAACTACGAACAGATGATTAAGTGATGGCAAATACAACCAATCACCACTGAATGTCAAAATGCGACCGGTTCTTTTTGGGACGGCTTGGGGGCGACCCTAAACCAAGGGTCACTACTTGTCAAGCGTGTTGCTAACCTCGGGTGGTTTATCCACTAGAATCCTAACCGAAGGGTAACTGAAGAGGTTCTGAATACGTAAAATTGAGAGTCGGCTAAGCGATTGACTTGGGGGAGAGGCGAAAGATACAGATGGCCTGGAGGCTTTCACGCCGTCAGCGTCACTCTTAGTCAACTCGGGGAGGTTCCCGGATTGGTCCTTATGCTGTGTTATGTGCTCGCGGGGCATTCCTCAATGTCCTTATAGTGGAGTTATGTCAAGAAGAAAAGAAGTTCTCTATATCTCCTAAAGAAACAACGCGTTTGGTACTGATTTTGTCGCTGGGGTTTCCGACAGTCCCTCTAGAGGGGCCAAATCCAACGATTTCGTTACGAAGCCGGAGTATCCGATTATCTAGAAACCTAGGAGACGCATTCCTCCAAGCACAACTCGCTGGGCCACAAGGACCATAAGTTGCTCCAGGATTTTACTTAAAACGGGTAAATTTTGGGCAAGGTTGGCGATGAGGTATCTCACTGGATATGAGTAATCTTATAAAACTAAGTGGGTGTTTAGTTAGACCAAATATTGGACGATAGATCACGAGCAAGACCTGGGAATCTAACCTCAGACTCACGATGTACGACCCGGATGGGCTCAACGTCAATCTAACTTTTCTGCGCAAACTGGGGGGAGGGCGATTTGTGGCAAGTTGAGTGGTGTCCTTATGAGCAGAAACTATAGGTTTCATTAAACTAATTATTGCAATGAATAGTCCGTTCATAGGGCTATCCAAAAATCTTGGAAGGGCATTCCAACAGTTATAACGAAATCGGCCAGGAGGGCCCAAAACTTTTCCGAAAATCACATGTGAGATAGGGACATTTTGGACAAGGTTGACGATGAGATATCTCAATAGATTGTAATGTTATAATGTTGGGTTATCACCTGAACGGATCGACTACGGAGCTATAGATTGAGACCTGGGGGCATGGCTCAGACTGACGGTGCCATAGTGGGAAGGGCCTAAAGATGGCCCAAAATTTATTCTCCAAGGAGGGCACTTTGTACTAAGTTTGGGTTTGGCGGTGTTATTTCGAACAGTTATTATCGTTTTATTTAAATCGATTAGATCACGGGATAGTCCATTTATTGGGATATCCAATTATCTCAGAGGCACATTCCTCCGATAGATAGAGGTTCTGTTATAAATGCGCAAATTTGGTCCAAGATGATATATGTCGAACAGGGGCGAATTTCTGCCAAATTTGGATCGCCTAATGATTATGACTTTAAGGTTCTGGTAGATTTTGGCTAGCTTTTACGGTAGTTGGGCGCCTGAGCTATGGTAAAACTTATGGGGGCATCTGTGCTACCGTTGGATAGGCTGTTATTGAATTCCAAAAATAGGTCCAGGCTAGCGTAAATTTGGATGGGGGCAACTTTCTCTCACTTTGTTTCGGTATGGACAGGTTAGTTTTAATTACCGGCGGTTTCTAACGAACTTTTAGGATAGGGCGACCTTCTAGGAACAACTGGAGTCCGTAGGGACGCTTATCCTACTCTTGCATCGAATGGGGTCACCTTCTGAATATCGTCCAAAATCATATTTTCACCATAGTTTGAGGAAATTCCGCCAAGCCGTACTCCCTACCTATCAATTCCTACAAAATTATGCCTTACGATGAACTGGAAAGTTGGGTCCGAGATTTAGACTCAATCTTTTTTTTTATTTTTGTTCTATTTTTACCTTACCGTGTCTTCGATCCCCAATCCTGAATTTCGTTGTGTCACTGTTTGTGCGCTGGATGTTATTGCAATGCAGTGCTATTTACACTGCATTGTGTTTCCTCGAACGATGGTAAATTTAATATTTCCATCGAGCGTTCGACGGATATAAAATTGGGGATGCAACTGTGTCATCGTGCAACAAAATCCCATGATGACAGAGAGAATGAATGAATAAATGAGGGGAGAGAAATCTGAATGCAAATCTTTAACCCAATGTATATATCCGAATATGAACCCGAATGTATATACGACCTAACGGGTCACAATGTGGAGATATAATAAAAATCAGCAAAAACTCAGCGATAAAAGTCGCTCTGAAAAATTTGAGGGTTTTGCTCTCGTCGAATCTGAGGAAAAACTTTTCTCAAATCCATGCCAATTTAAAAGGGTGGGTGCGGGTGCTAAACATTATGGGCACCGACACCGGGGGGTATAGGGGGTATATATACCCCCAATATTTGTCGTAAAAATTGAAAAAATATTTACTTTATATGTACTACTTTCAGGGTTGTATACAGTTTACAATTTACGGTTAGTTTTGTGATCGCTAAATTTGTTATAATTAATCCGTATGGCTACTATTGACCACTTCTTCAAAAAACAATCGAAACAACTGCCCGCAACCGCTGACCCTACCGACAGTGCTAACACGCATGAGGAATCCCCGACTGATGATAGTCCAAGCACGTCTACAGACCTGCCTTGTGAACCATCGGCAAAAAAGTTAAGGCGGCTCCATCTGCTCAATTAAACATCGGGCCAGCTCCACATCAACCTGACCCATCGGTCATTCCGTCTCAAACTGTTTCCGTTTCTAAGGCTTCTGGTAGAACCACAACTCTGACATTTCAACGTCAATGGTATGAACAATTTCCATGGTTGAATTACAGCACGGAACTGCAGGGAGTAATTTGCTTCTATTGCGTAAAAGCCTTCATTGCTGGCGCCACTGATCTTTCGACAAAAGCCGAGAAGGCCTTCACATCAGAGGGTGTATCGAACTGGAAGAAGGCGTTGACAAAATTTACCAAGCATGAGCGTTCAAGCCTTATCTTTGTACAGTAGCATCTGCGGCAGCCTTGAGGAACTGTCCACCACATCCGCCGACTCTGACTTGGCAAGCCGTGCCCGCGGCCTTATCGATCGATTCGAGAAAGGAAATACTGCACTGGGGCTCAAGCTAATAGTCTCAGTAATGGAGCCTCTCGAGATTTTGAACACTGCACTGCAGGGTAAGCAGCAAACCGTCTCTGGAATGCTTGAAGCAGTTCAGACGACGAAGAAAGCGTTGCAATCTCGCAGAGACGATGCCAAATTCAATGTTATTTTTGACGAAGCTGTGGTATTTTGTGAGCGCAATGATGTCGATGCCATAGCATTACCGAGACGAAAACGACTACCTGCTCGATATGGTGGTGCTACTGGGGATTACGAGCCTGCAACACATCGTGATTCCTTCCGTCAAATGTATTACAACACCTTGGACACAGCTATTTCTCAACTGGACACTCGGTTTAATAAGGCAGATTTGCATAAATACTATCTCTTGGAACAATCTCTGTTGACTGGCATTCCAAATGATTGCACTACGGAGTACTTCGAGTTTAACCCAGAAAGTTTGAAAGTTCAATTGGCTATGTTTCACCGAAACAATAACTATCAAAGCACAGAAACTGCAGCTGATGTTTATCGCAACATGTCTCCAGAAACACAACGCTTATACCCGCAAGTGGGCAACCTGTTGCGCCTCTTGCTCACCATCCCGGCATCATCGTCAGAAGCAGAACGTAGCTTCAGTGCACTGCGTCGTCTAAAAACCTGGCTGCGGTCAACAATGGGCCAAGGTCGGCTCAATTCGGTGGTAGTTTGCCATGTTCACCAGGAATATATTGACGACTTGGATGACGCAGTCATAGCACGGGAGTTTGCTTCAAGAAACGAGGTGCGACAGAAAACATTTGCTGGAATCTGACTCTTGTATGTTTATTTTTTCTTTACTGTTAACTCAATTCGGAAATCGTAAGAGTGGAAAACGGGATGAATGACACTTCGATTTTGGTCAAAATTTGGTAGTCAGAGCCACTTTTAGTTAGCTCAATATTCTGCTGAAGCATAAAGCAAAGCTTAGACTATCTGAGCAAAACGTAGGCACATCAAGCTATGTTGTCATATTAAATTTTGAGCAAAATCTAAGGATGTCATTCATCTCGTCAGTAATAAGTGAATGCAAATTTGCGAATCAGGGCATATACTGCATATTTTGTCGCATTTATAGTTTTTGGAGCAATCAGTACTCTGACTGTATACCCCCCAATATTTTGCTCGTGGCGGCGCCACTGCTAAACATTATGTTTTGCCCTAAATTTTGATCCAAATCGATCCTTATCCTCATTTTGGATCATGCCAAACCCTGGTTACTTAGACGCAATTTATTGGGCTAGTATAATTTCCTACTAGTAACTTGGCAGGCCATTACCAATTGATAGACGAATTCTAATTACTTGAGCAATCCTACTAATATAGCCAGGGATGGTCGTATTGGCCTTATGAAACATGACATGAAGACTTGGCGTATTCCCGGCTCGAAATAAGCGCTCGGGTTTACGCTTAACCGATGGTTCCTACTAGTTTGAGTGGACATGCTCGAAAATTTTCAATGTAAACAGTCTGACAAAACCCGATGCAAGAAACATAAAATTGAAACCGAACTCTGCATTCTTAATCGGCATTTGGTGTAACAATGTTACTAGGTGATTTAACAAACCATGATATTTTTTCATGGGTCGTTGATAAAATGAGTGAAAGCGTCCAAATGGATTCATGTTCCAAAGGATGGGGCGAATTATGGTAAAACGCGGTGTCGCCCTACAGGCGCTCTTTCAGTGTGATCTCAATGCCTTGAAAAATCACGGAGAGTGCACGCGGACCTTGAGTGCATTTGGAAATCGCAACACTTGAACACAATCCCTGGTTGATTCGGAAATCTTTGTAAAATGATGCGGTATTATAATCAGCTAATCAGCTGAGGGTAAAACAAGCTTATTACTTTCAGCCTAGAAATTTTACCCTTAGTAAATACGCACAGATAACTACCAAAATTATCTATGACATCCAAATATTTTGTTTTGTGTTCTACCTATGAGATGGGGAACCAAAGAGACTTCGACCATTTACATCTATTTGAGATTCGCACAAGAATTTTGATCGAAGTTGGGATTGTTCCGGGAAGACGAATTGTGTAGCTGTTCTAGAACGAAACGGAGGGCCGTACGGCGGACGGAGTATCAACTCAAGGTAGTGCAACTAGCTACGTTCAACTCACGATTTTATGGTTAGCGTATTTTTAACCGACAACCCGACGTTGGGGAAATCAAACTTCCTTCTTGTTTTCCGTGCTTCCCCACCCATACTTACGTCGTTGGTAAACTGCGGGCAGCACCAGCTTGTACCCCTTCACGTGACACTGGACGTCACGTGGATTCCTCGTCGACCATCCGATCCGAGTCGTTGTGCAAAAATAAAAACTGAAACAGTAACACGACAGTAATTAAAATATCCACGGAGCCGGTCAGTAGAGTCGAGCGTACTCTGTGGTGTCGAAGCCTAACGATTCAAAGAGACCGGACGTCACGTATGAGCTCGAAAATTTCGACTGTATTTTGAGATAGGCGATTTGGCTCGGTCCAATCATGAGCACTCTTCTGCCGCCACTAATTTTTGGAGTTTCTTTCCGATCGCCAAACGGAAAAGTCATTAAACTTTAAAATTTGGCGCTTACCGTAAACCCTCGGGTCATTTAGAGAGAGTAGGAGACAAAAGATCTGCAGCTGCAGATCAGGGGCGGAGGTCGAAATTTCAGCTTTTGTGCTTGGTCGTGCTAATCCCTTATTTGCGTCTGAGGAACAGACAATGCGAAATCTTTTCGCAAACTTCACCAATAAAATCATTGTTAGAATTATTAATTATTGCTAAAATATGAATTAGTAAAATTTATTCTCAATATATATACATACATATATATATAGTCTACATTCATTCTAATGACGAACCCCGACCTAGTTTCATGCTGATTGTCCTATGGAACCCAGGTAACAACGTGCGGACATTGCACGTTGTTATATCTGTCTGCCTTCAATAAAGTCGTATGGAATGTTGATTCGTCTGCCCATCCGTTTGTTATATCCGCCGGCTAATATCATCGCGCTTGGCGATTTCCCTAGGCTTTTTATGCAGTGACTTGCAAACATTGCACGTTTGCATATTTGTCTCGGAATTTGTGTTTATCTTACTTTTAAAATTTCATGAATTCATGGCGACTGCGCGGGCATCCCAAGGGGGAACGCGCCGCAGGACGGGGCTCTCTTGGTGGCTGGGGACGCGGCACCCCTTGGGCAACGTCCAGCCAGGAAGGCACACCAGCCCGGGAACCACCAGGGCCAATACAGGGCTCCAAACCTGCATCTTTTCGTCTATGTACCCATCTACTTCGTATATTGACTAAATCCGTAAAACGTACGAATTTAGTCGCAGTTTGTTTTTATTTTACCATACATAGATATATGTTATTTATATAGTTATATATGTCTGAGCGTTTTGTCTTAATTTTCAATATATATATTTTACTATTAATTATTAATATTAACATTTAGTTAATAATTATAATTAAGACTAAGAGACGGCTAAAGAGAAAGAAGAAAGAGGAGAGATAAACAGACAGCAGGAGAAAACAAAAGAGAGAACGAGAAAAGAGGACAGAAAAGACAGAACACCAGCCAAAAGAGAAAAGACCAAAACACGACGAAGAGAAAAAGAAAGACGACAGACAACGAGGAAACAAACAAAAGAACGACCAGAAAGGTCGGGTAGAGAGAGGCAGAAAAATAACACAAACGGAGCAAAAGAAGGGTCTGGGGACAAGGGCTTCCGGAGGAATTTCGAGCGGCTGAGGTCAAATTCATTTCCAGGAGCAAGAACGGGTTCACTTGATACCAAACACAAGGGGTTTAGGCGCAATATTAGGTCCTGACCAACGCCGGCAGATTTATACACATTAGTATAGGGAGCTTTGGCAAGCTCTCCTGGCCTAACGGTTGGGCGAAACGATGCCCCCAGGCGATCATTGCACTCGCCCTAAAATGCGATTCAGACGAGGGGTATACTCCTGTCCATAGGTGGGATTCAGAAAAGGACTAAGATGTGGAAATTAGAGAGAGTTTTGACGAAGGTAGGGGCACTATTTACGATTGTCCTGCGTTAACGGGAGGGCGGACGAACACCCGCCGGGTATACTTGTAGTTGGCTCGACAATGTGAACACAATGAGGGGTTATTTGCAGAGTTTCGGGTTGGGGATAAAATTTTCGAAATTTTGTGCCCACCATTGAACTTGGCGATTTTGTGGCGTACTTTGGCGGGTCACTACGGATCAACGCATGGCCAGATAAAGACCCGCCGCACATTGTTGTGTCCACCAAGAATAAACGAGTCGAATAAGCCATGCCTGTATTTAGGGCTAGTGGAGAGATAATGCTAATTTGCAAGTTGAAAGAAAAATAAATGTTAATTCTTGTAGTATACAATGGCAAATGACATGCACTATTGGGGGCGCATTATAGCGGGTGAAGGGCGGCTGGGCGAATTAAGACTCGCTAGGGCTCGTTGGAATCCTTGATGTCTGGGCTACACAATGGTGTACAAAGCTTTTGTCGGAGTTGCTCTCGAAATAAGAGGGAACAATAGGGACAATCCTGATCGGATAACCTGGGTAAAAGTGGGGGAGAAGAGCATGTTTTCGCCAGGTCCCATGCACAGGCTAATGGATAAATTAAAATGCATGGGTGCTCTTGGGTTATAGATTCGCTCAGTCGACGCAAAGATGTTCGAAGGATCGAGATAGAACCTTTCATTGAAAATTGTCAAGAGTTGAAAGCTCGGTAGTCGCGTCAATCGTGAGGCGATTTAGCCCAGGCGTATCAGTATTACAGTAGTTACAGGTTAGATTGAGTTAGTTACGTATGGCACGGCACGAACCAAGGTTCACTCCAGTTCTGAGGGAGATATCGGATAAAAATGGGGTTCCAGCGTGATAAAGGAATATGATCAAATGATGACAACAACCCTACTTAGCGTAAGCAGCGGTTGATTAGACGAAATAGAGATGAAATTATTAATATAACTGTATAACTTATGGACCGAATTTGCGCTAATACACCTCGTTGGAAAGCCCATCAAATTCTGCACCGAAATGTATTCGAGGCAGGATTTCGAATTTCGAAACCTTAACCGGCTACGGCTCGTTTAAACCGCGTCCGGTTCACCCATGCCCCAAAAATACGAATTCGTTGTTGTTTTCCTTTCAGCTTCACCATTACAAGATGTCGTGGCTAAGCTAGGCAGAATTAATATTTATGTACTTGATTACTCCTCAACGAGTTTTAATGTCCGTGCCGTTCGTTGTTCAACGAAAAGCCACTGCCGTTTGATGGAGGTCGAACGTTCGAAAAGCCTCCTATTAACGGACGTTCGTAATTTTGATCCTACTTATTTAAGGAAATCTCCTTAGATTCTGACCCGGCGAAACCCCTAGAAACCTAGAATCTTCCCTAATTGGTTCCATTCAATGTATCTTCACGCCTCCTATATTCAGTACAAGCATAAATACACAGGCATGACATATACTATGGACAAACATATCAACACAAAAAGCGGTTAAAATGGCTTACAGCATAAAGTACGGAAGTAGACAGGATGGACAAAGCTATATGCAAGCAATACGAATCCAAGGCGCTATAAGGGTCCGGTTCGCACAATGGGGATTGAATCGGGTCGGGTTAGAGCGTTAACTATCAGCCTTTCGGGCCTTGTCGAGTCTGTTACGTACCTTGATGAGAGTACGGGCCAACGTAACAGACCGGAACGGTTTTGTTATAATGTATTGTTTGCTACGGAAAAATAATACGAAGTCACAATCTCAATATTTTGATGATGTCAGCCGCTTAGCTCATTTCGTGGGGGATGGCTGCACACAGAAACCTGGAAGGGAATAGTGTAACCTGATAGAGATTGCTCGCTAATGGAAAGAATGGGTATTGAAATCATGAAAGGAACGTGATTACATACCGTACGTGTATTAACATAAAAACAATGCAGACAGTCTAACTTATAGCGTAAGCATCGCAGTTTAAATCGTTGTTAAAGTTTGCCTTAAATTAGTTTTGCAACGTTCGACCAATTCATTCTAAAGTGGTCCCGATGAAAAGTATTCGGAAAGCAGTTTCAATATTGCGATCGTTAACCCGGTGTGGCCGCCAAAACGGCAACCGACCTTCCGAATACTTGAAAACAGTAATTATAAAATTTTGTTGTTTTCTCTATTTTTCTGCGCCATTGGTACGTATATTATTTCTTAGCCATTACAATATGATTACTTAGCTCGTTTTTCTCCCTCGTGATTTTCATATTCTTAATTTTGACTACTCCCAACCAGATTATTTTGTCGTTCCTTCCTCAATGAGCAGTCCGCGTCATCCTATTGCCGGACGGTTATAATTGAGAACTTCGCTGTGTAATTTAGGGTAGGGCTCTGATGGAGTCTGGAGATATCCTGATGTTGAACAAATATTCAACGCTAATGCCTTTCCAGTCTGTATCATAATCATACCGCCTGTGTGCCAGCACAACAGACCACCACATGCACAACTATAGTCTATTGTTAAAAACAATACTTAGCACATAAAATGAACACAAAATGCAATACGTATAGCGCTATGACGTGTATGGGTCGCTGTGTCCAGTTCAGTGATTTTTCTAACATTTAGGAGTATTTATTGCAATTGTATCATTATTATGAGCCCACAGGTTGGTAGTGGCAAGCATAACATGCCGGAAAGGTTTTGTTACATAATTCCGTAAAACTAAAAGGAAAATTTCTTAAAATATATATTAGTTCTGAATATTTTGTGCAAATTTCCTTGCAATTTTGAAAATATTTACTCTTCAAGATTATTTCTGCGTGTGAATAAGAAGTTTCGTTCGAAGATACTTTAATTATGTAAGTCCGCAAAATTCATACATAGACCGAAGTCCGAAGTCCCATGGAGGATGCCGGGTCTCCGGTGGATGGGGGGGGGGAGGTCCGAACCTCAGGGTAACCCCTCTTCCGCTTTGAGGATGTATGCTAAAATTCCTAAATTTATATGGAAATCAGGTTTACTTACACAAAGTGAGTATATTACTAGGCGAATGAGTTGATTTTATTAATTCAAAATCCAAATAGAAATGCTAATGCTCAAAAATGCGTTTTAAATTCATAATCTTTCGTTTGTTATGAAATATTTGCTACTTATACACATTATTTATCGATAATGTGACCAAATATCACAAAACAACTTCTCAACGGTAAAATGTATAGAACTGTTATCATTCAAGATTTAAATCAGATAAATAGAAATATTGGTTTAGAAATGATCAGTTTGATGAGGATGGTTCGTAGGGCGGACATGGATAACCGGCAGACGGCAAGCAATCCAATATATATAAATTTGAACATCGAAACTTGTGTTTGCTTTTCCGCTTTAGTCAGATTTCTTTTTTACATAGTTATATTCCTCGGCTCTGTTCGGTTACGCCATCTAGCCAGAACGTCGTCAGTTTTGAAGATACACTGTTATTTATGATACCATTCAATCACTGTTATATAAGCGGATAAAATTATTTTGGTTGTTTTGGTCGTTCCCATCGTGGTACTGAAAGTAAAATTTTTCTAATATCAGATAACACTCGCGTCGAATTAAGCTAATTTTGCCAAAATTAGCACTGCATTTTCAAAATTGACGATTTCGCGGCTGGAGGTATAAGATAAAACATCTAATTCTTCTGCCCATGGTCTGTAGTCTTAAACTATAGTAGGCTCTCAAAATCTGATATTTCAGCAGTGTAAGCGTTTCCAGATATTATCAAGCCCTCACCAAAGCTTTTACCTGCTTATTTTATATATATATATCTGTTTGGAAAGCAAGTGCTGCACAAGCACCGCATTTCAGTATGTTAACCGGCATTCTGAACACCATATATTATTTCAAATTAGCGATGGTGTCCTTCAATTGTTAAAGCGAGCACGTTGATTTGCACAATAAAATTCATATAACAAGGTTAGAAAAAATTTTATTTGAAGAATCCAATTTTGTGAGTGCATGACAATATCTTATCATAACACAGAAAGTATTCTGAGATATTCGACGTATCGACGTAAAATTTCCGATATATATTGAGAAATTTCTTAACGTTAGGAAAAATTTTCTTTAACCCATTCGCGCATAGAGTCACCGGTGTGTCACAGCGTTGATTGCGACGCAAAGTGACATGGAGTTGTCGTTCGGCGTGCGTTTGCACGTGCGCCGCTGCTGGCTTGCTTTGTGTGGTTCCTCAAGGAACGGAACAACGGCTCCTATATAGCCTCGTGACTAATGTACAAGGCTCTCAACAAAACTATCTAAGTACAATCGGCCGCACGGCAAAATCTTGCTCAACACTGTACAACATATATTATAATTACGTAATAATTCATCATTGAGGGGAAAAGAGTAATTTTGGTCAACCCTGTAGTGAACATAGACATTTCTCGTCATTAGTATATAATAATGATATAATAGAGTATTCGGTGGCATAATTTAAAGGAAATGCAGTACTTAGCCCATTAACGGCGAATTGCATCAAAAAACGCCAATCCCCGAAAACCCTCCAAATTCCAAGCTATCATGAAGTTACAACAAAATTGGCTATTTTGGGTCGATGAACGATGGGGGCGCCATAGCCCCGTATCCGTGGGTCGCAGAAAAAAATCGACACCGGCAATGAGTTTCCCATGCCCCAAAACCCCCAAGTAAAACTTTTCAGCCGCCCAGATGGTCAGAACAGATTTTTAATTTTTGGATCGAGGAACCATGACGGTGCCATACCTCAAACCTCATGAACCAGAGCGTTAATCGAAAACCAAAAAAGAAGCATCGGCATTTATCATTTTACTATGAAATAAAACCATTGAAAATTTACCATAACAATTCGAAAGTTAAGATAAAAATAACCTTGCTTGCGTGAAGGGTACTAAAACAGGGTGAAAACTCTCATTTTAAACTCTGACACCGAATTATGGGGCGTCATACCCCCGTACCCATGGAACCATCGGTCACAGAGAAAAACCAGCATCGGCAATGAGTTTCCCATGCCCGAAAACCCCCAGGTGAAACATAACAGTCGCCCAAGACGTCAGAACAAATTTCTAAATTTTGGATAGAGTAACCAATGGGGCGCCATACCCCCGCACCTCGAATCCCATAATTTCAGAACCGAACCTGAACTTAATCGAAAAACAAAAAAGAGGCATCGGCATTTATCATTTTACTATGACATAAAACCATACAGACAAAAACATTCGAAAGCTAAGATGAAAATAACTTTGCTTCCGTGAAGGGTACTAAAATGGGGTAAAATGGGGCAAAAAACCCAATTTTGACCCCTAACCCCGGAACCAAAACACAAATCAAAAACGCTCGGAGAAGCCAACTTGTCCATACGAAATGCAAGCTCAAACTAACCGCGATGATCGCGATGTTGTTTTTTTACTGTTATTGTAATATGTTATTGAATAACACAGTTGTTGTCTAGTTTACAAGAGACGAAACCACATATGTGCCATAGGTGTCGAATTCGAAGGTCCGCTGGTTTAGGGCGATACGATAAATCACTCCATCGAAATGTGAGAGGGGCACCTAGTCGGGGTTGGGTACTTATCAGAAAGAGGTGCGGAAGGGAGTAAATTTATGCAAATGTCGAAATTTGTAGTAATTTAACTAAAATTTGGCATATATAATTTGTTATAATTTGCTGAATAATTTGCTAATAACTGTTGCGATTTTTACGCCTTCGTGAGTGCAACCGTTTGTGGAATGGGACGCATATATCCCTGCCCATACCTATGAACATCTATTTATGCTATGTGCATCTGTTTCAGGTTGACATAACAGCCCGTAAAACCTGAATGATCGTGTGCTTTGCCGATTTAGTTGAAAGCACACAAACGAACCCACCTGAAATTCCCACACAGCATCACCAAGACAAAATATGTTTTTGTTTAATTTGCTGTATATTTGTAGTTGACGGTCATGCTCATATGCTTTGTGGTTACACATACGTAGAACAAAGGATTTATAACAATTTTACCAGCTCGCAAAACCATAGCGTTCGCCAGCTATGCATCTATAGAAATGACGTCCATGCTGAAAAAGTTTTCGACATCAAAGAATAAAATAGGAGTTAAATACAACTTCAAGCTACTCATACTATAATAAAACCATATTGTGAAACTTTTAGGATTCGTATTTGCAGATACGGAGATTGCAGGATTCCTTCTGGCTTAACACATGCTCCACAATCGAGTCATTCAAACTAGTTAATTGTCTGACTTATGTAAATTCGGTTAGTGGCGTATCGAACTTGTAATGTCCAAGTGATCTAGAAAGGATGAAAATTTGAAAATGTCGGGTATCTGTTGATCTAGACGCGAAATTACTTTGTAGATTGCTTTTTTCCAAGACGGGTCATTGTCACGATGTTCTTTTATCGCATTAAAGAATTCGCGGAGAGTAATTTCGACGACGCTTCGAAACGATTGTGGTGTCTGCAACAAACTGTTAATATACGCACATTAAAAAGTCAATTATAACCGTTGAGTTTACGGTTTACCCAAGGTAATAGTAACTATTAATTATTCCTTTCCTGTTGCATAACGTTTGAGTAGACTAAACAACTGCTGCAGCAATTTTTATGATTTTATCAGTTGTTGAATAAACTAGAAAGACTTATGGGCTAAGTTATAAATTGATCAGCGTTTCAAACCTTTTTGGAAAACCAGAACATTCAAATGAACCGTAATGTACTGCATGATACTTAATACGTTTATTGAAATGCGGCCGAGTGATCTAGCGTGCTGTCCGGTCATACCAATCCAGAAACTAGGTATTCATCTGCCGCCGGCACCTAAATGTTTACATTACAAATCGTTTATATTACAAGCATATAAATGACGTTACAAACATTTAAATTCATTTTGGGACTAACATCGTATTAATAAAAGAAGATGGATGTCCTTGTTATGTCGTTTATTCTATTGATGTAAAATTTATTGCGAAACGGCGAATTTATATGCAAAGGTTGAGACTATGAAGGTTCACATATATTAAGAGAAGCACAGAACTAATAGGAGCATAGATTACAATGTAACAAGTTTCAGGTTGAACGTATGACACCAAATTGTAGAAATTCAAAGGTAGCTGCAAAGCATCTGGTTAATACTGCTAGAATATGTAGTACACGAAAAATATTTGTGCCTGTTCGGCATTGCCTTATGCTGAATAAAAATCTGGCGTATTTATGATTAATTTGTAGCATAGTTATGTTTATTTCAAACTTTTAGCAAAATTTGATACTAAATATTACGCCTTGTTAATGGGATAATTATGCTAAATAAGACTTGCGTAGCAAAAACAAAGCTAAAAAGTTATTTAATATTTAGCAATATTATGCTTAAATTTAAACTTTCTAAGCACAGATTTTTTAAATTTTAAGCTTAATTTATGATAAACATTTTAGGTCATTATTTACCACAATTTTACGCTGAATAATTTTAATATTTATACTCAAAAGTGACAAAAGTTCCCACTGAACATTTAGCATAACTTAAGAATTGCCTCACATTTTGAGTAGTTATGCCTAAACATAATAAAATATAGTTAAATATTCAACATAAAAAATTTCAGTGCATAGGGCACAGAATAAACAGTATATTCATACAGAATACACAGAATATATATTACTCAAATATGGTTATTATATTTTCACTTAATTTTTGGGATCCAGTTTTAGTCACTGGTATTCAGACGAATATGTCTTTAATTAGAGTTAAACTCTAGTATGCATTTCAGTTATGTAATAAGATGTAAAGTGCAACTTCATTTTAAATATAGTACGCACTAATAATTTATCACCCTTGGGCATGCACCAGGTAATGCCATACCTCAATTAGACAAAAACTAAATTTGATCCTTGTTGCTCCTTAACTAAAAACGAATAAATTAATTCTTTCTTTTGCGTGGTGTACAAGAATACACTCACCTAGAAATCATTGACAGGTTATGAAAGAAACTACTTTAAGTACAACATATACTAATAATATGATGAGAGTTAGAAGCGTGACGTGAAATTCTTCGCTCTCCGCTTCACATCTATTCCGCCCGACCCGCTGCCCATATGCATCGTCCCCCACCTTTGCCAGTCCGCCCTGGCCTGTCCCGTGCCACGCCCGTTGCCATAACCAACAGAAGCTAGAGAAGCACTAGAAGCATTGAGATACCTGTGCGTTTGAGTGCAGCGTTTTGTGGCAATTAATATAATTACATCCTATACTGATCCGGACTCCAAATGTATATTGAAGTAACGAAGCTAAGTTAAATTTACAAAACACTAAGGACTATGTTAAAGACCATTTTTCATTTATATATTATTTTCCAAATATATATTCAAATTCATACATTGTATTCATGCATCAATTAAATTTTTACTCAGAGTGCTGTGCAATTCCTTGACATGTGTTATGATAATATTTGTGTAGACATGATGTAAGCCAAAACTGCCTGTAAAACAAGCCTCAGTTAACTTTGTACATTGTTGCACAAAAAATTTTATGCTTGTTAGCTGAAAACAGATTCTTACCCAGTGGACCTTGACGGACCGAAAAATTTCTTCACGTTGCGTCATTAATGCACTACATTAACATTGTATCATGTATCGTCATAACTATTATTCCGAATTTTCTTGATACGTAAGCTGTATGACTATACACTGAATGCAATAGTTGCAGCAATAGCACGACTTCTGTATTAATTCTGCTGCCTATTTACACAATTTTTAGCACCAGGTCTTATGCGAATAGTTGGCAACGTTGCAACACTTGTAATTAACTTGCAGCAATTGTGTTTTGCTGGTGCTCTGAAACCGTATCCAACATAACATGTGGCCGACAAGGGATGGCCGACTTCGCCCCCAAATTTTCGCTAGTGGCAAGTGTACAAGGTTCTATGCTGCAGTGCAGAGCAGATGACTCGATCGATCCGGGTCATCTCCTCATCCGAGAATGCAACGTCAGCAGAAATTTCTGTAAACTTTTAGATGATATACCTATACTGCAAGGTCTTGCAGACCACGTTACATATATTAGGATGGGTTGCACGTCAGCGTTTTAAATATTGTGCTTTGTTTTAAACAAGACCACTGTTTCTTGCCAGAGACACCTTAGTGCATATACAACAGAGCACACGCCTTTGCTATTCCGGTCTAAAAGTCATATTCTGAGGAATCTGTACCCGGGATGCTACAGACGATCTGAGCTTGTTACAGTGACCTGCTTCCTAACGACACATCTGTGTTATATATCACCTTGCAGCAGGAAATGATGTTTAATATGATGTCGCTGATTCAATGTCCAACGCGTTGACAATCTGCGCTTATTCGAAAAAGTGAATACTGCAGCTGTGTTGCTAATTCCGCTAAGATTGTAATATCATCAGCGTAGCCACATTAGTGAATTTGAATAGTGTGGATAGCATGGGACCTTGGATGACACACACCAAATTTGGTTTTGAACTAAATCGGCGTCCGACTGTTAATCCGAACTGCACCATAGAATGGCTCGAAAAGCGCATGATCATGTGTGCAAGTTTCGCTGTGTTAGGTACTACTACTTTTTTAGTTACTGCAAGATATTGCTATATATAGCTGTAATCATTCCAAAACTCGGAAATGAGTATACTGATTTGGGAAAAATTTTGAAAGTCGAATAATAGGGTTTTAATAACTATAAAGTGATTTTGATGGTATTTAAAACCAATATTTTGGGCTGAAAATTTCGAAATCTTGTTGTCTTGTTTAACTGATACAAACATAATGAATTTACCGATTTGGCGAAAATTTTCGCAATTTTGATAGTTTAAATTGAAATAAGGTAGGTATAAGCAGTAAACATAACTATATAGTTTTCCGGCCGACCGGGGAGGCTGGTAATCCTGCCGATCGGGCAGGCCAGTATTTCTGCCGACCGGAGCGGCCTAATTTATGTTTTAAACAGGAAATCGTGCTTTGACGCGCTTATTAAGTATAATTTGGTTTTGCTTTATGTTATGTAAATGATTAAACATTTTATTAATAGTTTACCATGGCGAAAAGGGATAAATCCTTCTTTCAATACATGCACAATTTTAAAGTTTTTTTATATTAATACTTTAGATTAATACAGTAATAATTTCACTGTAATCAATATTAGATCCGTGCTTAAGCAAATAACGCATTAGAGGCGAGCCGATCTGAGCCTGCCATGCTATCTGAAGAACTGAGCAAAGGACTAAGATGTGGTTGCGAGTGCCGAGCTGAACCTACTGTATCCAGAGAAGTTGTGGTCCTCTTTTAAGTACTCTTTCTAAAACAAGAACCATAATTGTAATTTCTAAGGTATAGTAAATCAGTCGGTCAACAGCAAGAACAGCCGATATGACCTCGGCTTGGCTATCAAAAACACTAAAAGCAATTGTAATAGGTCGTTTGTATGTTATGTCCTCTCTTGAGATACAAACCTTTTATTATCAGGAGCCTAAGAACCGAGCCGCGCCTATATTACCATTGGACGTGCAGAATCAAGCCAGCCCGACATGGTTCACGAAGAGCCAATCCCAGCTAGAGCCTAAGATCTGTCGGCGAGAGCCGATCCGCGTCGGGCATGGTTCGCGGAAGGCTAAGCCGGGATAGAGCATGAAAATCAGGCTTTTTGCCCTTTATTTACAGCATGGCCGCTGGAAAGCACGACCGACAAAATGAAAGGGTATGGTTACCAAATGTGGCGACGTGGCGGTGCATGTGTGCAGCGGATGTCTTGACTAAGAGCATTGTTGCAGTTATGATGTTGAGCCTTTTTGTGTGCAGTGAACATTTAATATTGTTGTTTTGAAATCTGTGCAAATGGCGTTTTTTGCATGTTTTGAAAGCGTTCTAGATTGGCTAGTATATAAGCAGGGAATATTATAAAATAAGTTGAGTTTTCTGAGGTTTCGATATAATAAATTGAACGTGTTGCTTATGTTCTTTCCAGTGCTTATTAGCATTTACGATTCTACCAGCATTTACTGCTGAAGGTGTTTCTGATCGGCGTACCGAGCTAATAGCTTGAGGTGGGCACTACGTACCGTATTGCTACATTACCGAGCAGATTAGTATCAGGAATACGGCTAAAATTACTAGTTTACGCGAAAATTCCCCCAGTGTACTAGTAGTGACTTTGTTCACAAATATCACTGATACAGCAGTCAGGTGCGAGGCAAGTAGACTGTTATACCAAATACAACAAAGGTTTACTAACTGTTATAGCATCCGGTATACGCCACAGGTAACTTGCGACTGATTAATATCTTCAAATATGGACAGCCAATTTTCGTACACTAAACAATGAATGAAAATCAGTCCCTCTTTTGTTTCTAGCTTTCATGAAGCTTCATTGCCGGAGTTGCAAACATGAAGTTTTCGTAAGTGTACGATATCGAATGACCCAGCGTACGATTGGAAGTTTGACATGCCAATTACTTTAGCGTGCAAACTGCACGAAGAAGGATCTACTCATAGGCGCGTCTATAGGAGGGGCTACACCGAAATTGCGGAACGGCACTAAGTCATGTTCTGCCCTTCATCCTTCAGCTGAGGCTCAGCAACCCCTCCCGCCCGCTACGGAAGAACGCAGCGAATTTTATAATTTCAGCTTGAAATACAAAAGTTTTAAGTAAAAATTGGGCAAAACGAGAGAAATTTGAAGCAAAAATTTGGGCTGATGTGGCAAAAGTTCTGGTTATCCTCTGACCTACCTCCTGAACGACGGACCTGATAGCTGTACAGGAGAAGTAGGAATTGGTTTATCATTCCTAGAATCCCACAGCCCGAAATTGGTCAATTTTCAATGTACAGCGTAAATTTTGGTATCTTTGGCGACTCGGCTCGTCGAGACCGTTCAGCAAATTTCCATTTGGGCAATATTTCTAACAATTTTTTTTCGATATTTTTGTGTTCCAAGTGGTCCCAAAGGAACTACTGTTGTTTATGTGAAATACCAAGTCTAAACCTATGCCTGCGTTTTGCCTAAGCCAAAGTCTTGAATCCGAGCAACGGTTAAGTTGATTTTACCACTCGCATCACTTCGGCTCATAGCGGTTCGAATGCAGCATAAAACAATATATTTATCAAGAAAAAATTTTTTTCCAAAATTTTGGGCACCAATTTTGGGTACCATCCAAAATAATCGAAAATATTGTTGGCCATAAATATTAGCCAGATCAGTATTTTCTAAACCGTCTCGTCGAGGTAAGTCAAATGGTTCCAAAATTTCCGCCGTATCTACAAAATTGACCAATTTCTGGCTGAGGATGCTAGGAAGCAGCCGTCTTCGTAACGCGAAAAAATTCTAACAAGTTTGCAGTGTTTTCCTTAAATACTTTCAGGCAATGTTTTCATTTTGGGTGTTGTATTTCATTTAATCATAACATACCTCGATATATTGACACCGGTTATAATGCATCTCAAGCGTACGGTATATTTCAGACTCAGTAGTTATGATCAAGTTTTCGGCTCGAAATATTCCATTATCAATCTCTTTTCGAGCGTACTTTTCGATCTGGATGTAGTAGAACTCCCTATATATTTCAAAACAATACCACATATAACTATACAAACAATATAACGAACAAATATATATATATATGTATATATATATTTATATATACATTTTATTAATACAAAAATGAATTAGTGCCCTGATAGCTAATGCAAAAAGAGAATTGTAAGTGAAATGGTGTTAGAAGTATATTTAAAATTTGGAGTTAGATTTATATTTAAAATTCAAATATAATTTCCCCCTGAGAGTATCTCTGGTGAACCGTACTTTTCGTCCTATTATTCTGTTTAACTTGCCTTGATGCGACTGATACAAGTCCCCCACCCTCCTGCATTTTCGTTGTCACACCCCATTTCTGAACTGGTGCATGCGAACCCTCATTCTGCTCATCTTACCTAGACAAATCCAACGACGTGCGCCGGACCTCCTCCCGATTCCCCGCTGACCCGCTGTAGTCACTCTAAGGTGCCCCAGTTTCTGCCGCCAACCACTAGTGGGCACAAATTATCCGAGATTTTTCTCTTAATTCCAAAACGGGCGAACCGCCCTCGTTGTATTCGTCTCGTGGAGACATCTCCAAAAATACCCGGCGGGTCATCGTCAGTTGCCCCGTTAATTCGGCACGGCCGACGAAAGCGCCCCCAGCCACCACTGACACATTCTCTGATCGTGATGTTTTTAGCACCCCTTTAACCCCTGCCTCGTTAATTCGGCACGGCCGACGAAAGCGCCCCCAGCCACCACTGACACATTCTCTGATCGTGATGTTTTTAGCACCCCTTTAACCCCTGCCTCTCGGGCACGGATTTCACCCCTCATTCGAATCGTCATTCAATGGCGAGCCCAACGCTACCCGGCGGGCGTCGCTCCGCACAACCGTTAATATGGGAGAGCCAACTAAATCCCTACGTATTTATATAAGTCGGAACCAATATGTGGGTCCCGGCCCGATATCACGCCCACAACCTCGTGTTTGGTCTCAATCGGTCCCGTTCTTCGTCCTGGGACCTAATCTCACCCCAGCCCCTCGAAAAACAACCGGGATTCCCCTTGTCCCGCTTCCGCTCCCGGCTCCTTTTTCTTTCTCTCCGTGTCCTCGTTGCCCGTCCGTTTTCCCTTTTTGCTCTCTCTAACCGACTTCTTTGGTAGGTTGTTGTTGTTGTGGTGCTGTATGTTGTTGTCATGCACTTGAGCGACCTTTCCGTTGTGTCTATGGTGTACTCATGTGTATTGGTGTAGTGTATGTGTGTATATGATATGTATATATATGTAGAGATATGTATGTATATATAGTTATATATATATATCGACCCCTAAGGACATGACAAAATAGGACAGATGAAGACAAAACGTACAAATTTTTCTTAAATTTGTAAGTTTTACGGACGGACTGGACATAGACGTTTGGGAAGGAAGGGGGTGTGTTTAGGGCCCTCCCGCGGGTTCCTGAGGCCCCGAAATAGGGTCCCTGACCCGTTAGGAGTCCCTTGCAGGATACGTTACCTCCACACCCGAGATGGGTTCATTCCAGTCATCGGTTCACCCTGGGACATGTGAAGGCCGGCTTGATCAGCTAGAAATCGCAAAAGATGCTATTTTTTGCTCGGCGTTCTGAGGTGTCCCCATGACAAAGGGTCACCTTTCGCGATAGATTAGCTGAACTGGATGGGTGGCATATCGAGACAACAAAGACCACGCAGCTCGTTGCCGATCCAAATAATGAGGAAAAGATAAAGATTAAACAATGCAAAAGAAGAAATAGATTGCAACTTTGATTTGGATTGAAGGAGTTGCGGGAGATTATATGACCCGAAAGTCACTGCTAGTGATCCAACCGATCTGGGACCGGATGTCGTTCTAATGAAGTGGGCTTTGGATTCAACTTCAAAGCACATCCGGCGCTAATTGCAGGAAATCGAGGCTTCAGAGCTCATGTTTGATATGAAATGTGGGTTGAAACCCCAGATGGCTGACCTCCGACTATTCGGAGGGTTCAAATTTGACGTCGGTGATTTCGCTTTGAAGCCGACTCTCCCTAACGAAGGTCGATGGTTTACCGTAGAGCTGACTTCCAGAAAATCAGAAATTTACTGATTGGATCCTAAGACTTATTTGACAGACCACGACCCGAATTAACTCGCCCGTGATTGGGGACCTCGAGAAAAGCACACAAAACGATCGACAGAATTTTCGAGGTTTGGTGTGACGCTCGAAAAAAGGGAATCAGTTTGACTTCGGCAGCGCGGAGTTCGGTCGACTTTACTGACCGGCTCCGGCGCAGGGCTTTAGTGTGTTGTTAGCGTATCTATGGTTTTCCAATTGCTCTGTGTTTTTCTTCTCTCGCATTTTTGCTTCAAGTCGGGATAGATGGTTGAAAATTTCCGTGTAGGTATTGGCCTCGCGAAGAGGTTCAGCGATTGCTGCCCAAGAATCAAAGTCTGTAAGTACGAGAAAGGATCTGTTGCTGCAAGGGTTTAGTTTCCCTGCTAAACGAACAGTGACAGGCCGTTTATTTAGGTGTCCCGTGAACGTAGCGTGTTCCTCTCCCGTAGGCAGGTTTATTAACGTTTGGGCTCGACCCACCCATTTCCCGCCGAAATGCTACGCACAAACCCAACTGGAATTAATATCTAGTATCGAGCTCCGATGTGGAAGCACAAAGCGACTTAGGGTACACAGATACAGAGCATTGCG